>VYZV01037229.1:0-12433 GCA_013401275.1 Pandion haliaetus | reverse complement strand
GTTTTTTTTTTTCTTTTCTCCTTCCTGATTCTCCTTCCCATCCTACCAGAGGGGTGGGAGGAGTGAGCGAGCGGCTGCGTGGTGCTTTGTTACGAGCTGAGCTGAAACCAAAACCACGACAGTACCCTAACTTCAAAACACTTCTCCAGAACAACTTCTACCTACAGGAAATCAGCCAATGCTCAACGACTAGGCAAGGGGAGTAAAGCAGCATTATCGCAAGTCTTGCAAGGCTCCTGAAATTCCTCATCTGTTATATAATCATAAAGCCCTTTTAACATTTAGCAAAAATATATCAATTTTTAAGAGGTATAAATATATGTTATCATGGTCTTCTCACGAGAGAAGAGAGCAGTTATTCCTTGGAACTCCCATTCCTTTCTGTAACAGCAGTCCATAGGCAGTCTTCATTCTTGTAGCCCTTTCTAGGAGAGCCAACATAGCCCATTCTCAAACCCAGACCTGCTCGGTTTTAGAGAAAGGCTCCTTTTCCATACCTAAGAGAGAAAAAGGAGTGAAATACCTCCCTTTCCTCAAACAAGGAAAATCAAAGCAAAATCACCGATTCTGCTAACCTTCCACATAATCTCCTCCCTCATCCGTACAGCTGAGCACAGACATTCCACCTTTGCCTTAAGTCCTGGTTTCAGCTGGGATACAGTTAATTGTCTTCCTAGTAGCTGGTATAGTGTTATGTTTTGGGTTCAGTATGAGAAGAATGTTGATAACACACTGATGTTTTCAGTTGCTGCTGAGCAGTGTTTAGACTAAGTCAAAGATTTTTCAGCTTCTCATGCCCAGCCAGCAAGAAGGCTGGAGGGGCACAAGGAGCTGGGAGGGGACAAAGCCAGGACAGCTGACCCGAACTGGCCAAAGGGATATTCCATACCATGTGACATCATGCCCAGTATATAAACTGGGGGAGTTGGCCTAGGGGGATCACTGCTCAGGAACTAATTGGTCAGCAAATGGTAAGCAACTGCATTGTGCATCACTTGTTTTGTATATTCCAATCATTNATTCCAATCATTTTATTATTATTGTAACTTTATTATTGTTATTATTATTACCATTATTAGTTTCTTCCTTTCTGTTCTATTGAAGTGTTCTTGTCTCAACCCACAAGTTTTATTCCGCTCCCCCCCCACCCACCCATCCCACTGGGTGAGGGGGAGAGACCGAGCAGCTGCGTGGTGCTTAGTTACCAGCTGGGGTTAAACCATTACACCTTCTCAAGCACTCCAACAGTCAGGACAAATACAAGCCTGTACATATATGCATACTGATACACATACAACTTCATCCTCCCCATCTTTAAATTCTTAGTTAGTTGTAAACTCCTCATGCAAAGATTATTTTTTCTTTTACCTTTACAAGACTTGCAGTAACAGTACTATGACATTTATCAAGGTCTTCAAGTGATGACTGAATTTAAATACATCATTACAGCAGTGATCTGTTCAGCCCCCAGTGTGGGAGGATGCCTACACAACCTGATGGCTACGTGTACTGACAGAACATCTTTCACACCTCCTGTTGAAGCCAAGTACCAGTAAGCAGAAAAGTACAAGCCAAAACCTATTTAGAAAATCCCTCCTGCTAGAAGCACTCTCTCTACTGATCACATAAGGAACATATGCACTCAAATTCAGATTAGGTGGACTAGATCCCTGTCCTGATTTCTAAAACGAACTTTGGGTGTTTTCTCCTTTAAATTTTTTAAAACCCTTTTATTTGAGAAACTGTTGTGTTCCTTTTCACAGCTTTATTTCTCACATGAAATGACTCCTATAGTGCATGGTTATTTACTTTCTCGTAAAAAAATAAATCTAGCTGAATAAAAAGAATTATGGCCAACTAATGTTCCCATTCTTCCTACCAACTTCTATTAGCTCTATGCAGTGACCATGCCGTAAGGATTTTTCAATTATGCAATGTAACTGTCACTCCAACATGGGAGAAAAGTCACAAAGAACAGAACATTATTTTAACAGTTTTCTCCTTTTCACTAAAGGCATCAGATCTCCTAGAAGTGTCTGTGAATCACTTTATCATGAGTACCATGTCAGCAATGAACACTGGGTTGCATGACGGCTTAGTCTTCTAGGGTTTGGTGGTCACACAAACTCACATGCTTTCAGAGTATTCTACATTGAGAAGAGATTAACTGATCAGTGAACACATTCCTCATACTTCAAAACGTTAACCTAACCCACAAAATACAGTGGGGGTATAAAAGAAATAATTGTGAATTTTGTAAAGTAAGCATTGCCTTTGATCTTATCTGCTACAAATTCAGTCACCTCACATCACTTCTGGAGAGCCTGTTTTGTGCTGCTGGGAACAGAGGAACAAGGTAATCATGTGATCTCAGCATTTCAACTAGGAGGTGATCTCCACAAATTGGCTCCCACAAGCATTTGATGCTATTTCAAATTACAGAAAACTACTAAGCAAAAAAAAGTAAATGCCGATTAAAAAATAAACAAAAGAAAGGATGTACAAACTTAAGATATATATTACTTAATAATAAGGTTAGATCATCCTAGTCTGCTGTATTTCCAGTACAGTTTAAAATGGTACTATTATTTTACTATTCCTGCTACATACAGCTCTATAACTATAATAAATACTCCACAGTAAATATTAAGCTTTTTGGCATAGTGTGATATTCTGAGCTCAGTACTATGTATTCACTACAGCTTTCAGATCTTTTCCTGCTCTTTTGGTCTTTTAAACACATTCCATTTTGCTGAAAAAGCAGTACTTTTTATCTACTGTTTATCTACATTCTCATTTCCTGCTGATTTTGCTACATCTTTACATTACTCAAACAGTGCTGGCAATTCCATCTAATTATGGGGCTCAGTTGCCTTGAAGAAAATTAGTATAAAAATTTTCCCAAAGTCAGTAAATCAACCATCAGCATCTAGAGCTGGAGATTTGGATGTTTCTGCGTATGATCCGAATTCAAATCCTTCAGCCTAAAACCTGGACACCATTATAGTGTACTGATATACAATATGCTCTCTAGTCATCATTCTTTTTCTCCTTGTCTCTACCACAGACTTAACTGAAACTGAAATTAGTGTTAACCCTAATTGACATCCTGTGTATTTAAATCATTTCCTTCTAGGGGACTGATGCTTACTATTCAAGTTGTATAACCTGTCAGAGGGTACAATGCAAACCAGTGCAAATCATTAGCTGCTAACTCATCATCTTCATATCACAGTGAAAACAATTACTGAGCAGTAATCCAATTTCACTCCGAATCTCATATGCTGTTATTTACAGTGGCTGTTCTCCCTTGAGCTAGGCTAACTTGCCAAAAGGTGATGTGAACAATTCAAGTTTTCAGGGAAGATCTAACTGGGGACCAATGTACAACCTAACCTAAGACAAATTAAATGTGGCCAAATGACTGGGTCAGAGCCTAAAATTAGGTATCCAGAGCAAAGTTAATGTAAAGAAAATCTGTATATCCTATAGTTGAATTAGACAAATATGTTACAAAGTACTATACCATATACCAGTTGCAAAGCAATGGCACCAAACAAGTAAAATTAATAACTGGAAAACATGTATAAAATAGTTATTATACACATCTAAAATAAGGAAAAGATATGTCAGCAATCAGGCCAAACATACACACCTCACAATCAAGCTACACTAAGCACATACAAAACCAACCACCATGGCATAGGGAGCAAACTCTTGTATTAATGTATAAGAAGTATTTAAAGTAAACAAATAAATAAATCCACCAACTATGAGAAGATCCCTTCTAGCTCCTTTTTCAGCTATGCCTAGTGACAAAACATTTGTAATATACATACTCTTCTGGCCGCCTTTCTATAAGAGTGGGTCCATCATAAAACAGAGTATTTATCCATCCTACTGCATTACTTAATCAAGTAGAAAGAAGTAAGAGTATGACTTTGTTCAGTTGTTCTCATCTGTGGTCCTGATGCACTGTATGTGCACAGTGAGACAGCACACTGATTCCCGAAAGATACCAACCATTGCAGATGGACCACAAAGCACTGACTCACAGCATTTCTGCAGTTTAATACATCTATTCCAGTTCTCACTGAAAATAAACCCATCCAAGACTCTCAGCACATACTCCTCTCCATGCAGCTGGTAACAATTTATGTGGCACTCGGCCACATCATAAAACCACATCAAAAGTTGGAACATCCCACCAGGAGAGCATGAGGTGGTGATCACAGCCCTGCAGAGAGCAGGAGTAGCTGCATTTCAGGGATGCCCATAATCCCTATCGTTCATTGGAATCCAAGGCACATTACCATGTCACTTCGGAAAGGTCACAGTCCCTCAGGCTGGACGGCTGAAAACATTTATGGGCTACCACAGGATTTTCAACAGTCTGTCAAAACTTCATTGATGATGGACAGTCATTTTCCTGTCCAGCCCTATGTCTGCATAACACTGTTTCCAAATATCATTAAAATTAGTCTTTTTTTCAGCCTACAAATCCCATTTTGAGAATTTAGTTTTATTTTTCTTTGGCTCTGAAGAAAGAGAAAAAGCCTTTTCCCATAAACTTATCAATTGAATATTTGGGATCCATATGGTCATTCCATTTTAAAAATCACAATTTAATGCTGCACATCTGTAGCACATGTTTGTGTGTACACAAGCACACAAATAAGTGCTCTCTGAAAGACTTCTGAAGAAGCCTTAAATCACAGTTATTCTGCTTTAAGAAGATAAGCTATTTTTAGAAAAATATAATTCAATTTTCCTCTATTTTGAGAAAAAAAAAATAATTTCTTCCATACAAAAAAGGCTTCAAAAATCCTCTTCCATACAGAGGATACATTGATATACATTGATATTTTTAGAAGTTATAAGCCTTGCCTAAGGGAACTATATTCTTCACATTTCACAAACTCATATGGGGAACAAGCAAATGAACAATACAACACTCCAGCAACACAACCAAGCAAAATTACTTCTGCATTTTTCATCATCACCTCTGCCAAAGGCTACAGGACGGACCACAGCAGCACACAACTGGTAACCATTTCCCATTCTCCTAAATTTTTACTACATTACAATTCTGCAAATACTTATATGTAAGGCTTCAACTTTTAACTCTATTGCAGATTGTTAATTATTCCCTTTTCTCCTCTAACTAGGAGGCACATTTCCACTGCACTTAAGCTTATTCCAGTTGGACACGACATATTTCAATGTTCAAGTAACTTTTCTATTACTAACAATATCAAAATCTTACTAAAATATATACAAGTACTAGTGCATATTCCTTGCCCACCAAACGTAAGAAAGCAAACACCTTTGTTTGGTGTAATCTACACTTCATGATCTTACACTAGTTTCTCAGCCAAGTACCCAGCTTTTTCTCAATGGTCATATATAACTTTCTTGACAATTTAAGCATTGCTTGGAACATGTAGTAATAGAATCAAACCTTAAATACACATAATTTTTTTTGTTTCAGCCCTTCCTGAAATGCCATTGCTCTGAGTTTGCTTATCCTGTGCACTGGAATACTCCTTCATCAATGGGCACATTTTAAACACAAACTGAATTTGTAATTGCAACAAACAACTTATAAAGAAGTCAGGAAAAGCATCAGAAGCTTCTTATTCAAGCAGATGGAACACTTTTATCAAACAAATAAAAATTGTAACAAATTAAGTAACACTTTCATTAACTTGGAACTTCTCCCCATAGCTTAGTATTCAAAACAAAATTTTTTTGCTCTAAATGTGCACATACAATTTTTCCAATCTTACCATCATGAAATCTCTAAGAATAGGACATTAGAATTTAGACTGCTTAATTAATGTGAGTAGAAACCAACCATGACACTTATTAAAGCCTAGTAATTCTAAAAACCTAAACCTGTAAAAAATCTTTTTAGGACAGTTTTCAGACTACATCTATACTAGCAAATTAAACACCAGCCTGGTGTTCCTGGGCACTGGAATTAAATCCTGCAATTCTAGTAAGTTTTTGACAGAGCCATCTCTAGCTTGCTTTCAGCCCATGCCAGCTGCCCATCTCCCAGACAATTCTCAGGCACAGTTCAGGGTGAGCACCGGTCATGCACCATTCAAAACAGAGCTTGCCTGCAGCCCAGTCTGGAGAAAAAAAGAGAATTTTGGAGTACAGGTACAGGCTCTTCCATGGCAGTGGGCATCAGTATCACAGAACAATCCTGATCACATTAATTTACTAGCATTGATGTAACCACAAGGCACGTAACCTTTGCCTCAACTTTTTAATCCAGGTTTCAAATACCACAATGACTGCCCTGAACTCCTTACCTCTAGTCCTTGCAAACATCAAGCATGCTGTCTGCTGCATTCTGGGAAAGGAAATGTCTTTCCCAGACAAGTGGGGTACTGTGAGGCCAGGCAACAAAGGGACACAGAGCATATCAGCTATATCACAGTTACTCTGAGGCAAGCGTTAGATGTGCCTAGAAGCACAGTGCTCATTCAAAGAAGAGTTAGTTACATCCCATTTCACCACTGAGCATGAGCAGACACAAGGCAGGTAAGACATCTTAGTTAACATGCTGTAAACTCTCATTTATCTTAGTCCAGAACAACTCGTCCATTTTGCAACACCATACAGCAACTACAGTTCCTTCACATGAAGACAGGAGGTGCATAAACCCATGATGCTTTTAAGGCTGGGTAGTTCTGAACAGCAGAAATGATCATATGCCCCATGTCTCACTGGATTACCGTGCACAAACCTGGTCATACTCTATCACAAATGAGTCAGCATGACTCCCCCTGCACATGACTGGCCAACACCATTCTCTTCAAGATACACATGGAAGAGCCAGTTCAGCTGCCTTGGTCAAGCAAGAGCTGAAACACTGCTCTCCTGAACCAAACATCCAACTCAGCAGGTAAGTCCAAAGAGTACTGCTTGTATTGCTCATCTGTTTACACGACTTTGCTGCTATACGTCTCACCTACCTTTGAAGTGGGTAGAGGACACAGCAGCTAGTCTCCTGGAGTTAGCCCTGATGTTCAGCTGGAGAGAAAGGTTACCAGACAGCTGGTATCTTGGCAAGGTTAACTAGGTTATGCACTTTAATATCATCTGTGAAGATACAGCTGTACCTTCTTAACTTCCACATACCACAACAAACAGTGTAGGGGCAGTAGTGAGTAAAAGAAAGCAAGATCTTCAGAACATTAAACCTGTTTCTATTTCTTCTATACTAAATGTGGTTCTAAAATGAAGGGCAGTTTAGGTTAAAATCCATCATTCAGAAGCAAACCATGGGGGAATTTCACGGTCCTGGTAAAACGCTGTTGCTTGGAGATTCAGGTAGAAATTTGTTGCTGAAATAACAGCTACCAAAAATAGCTCTAGTGTCATTTGACTTGGTGTAAGGTCACAAAGGCAACATTCAGACACATGTGAGGGGAGATTCATAAAATCAAAATCACTGGATCCCAAGTTGACCTCGCAGCAACAGACTTTTTAACAGTTAAGAGAAGCATTAGTATCATGAGACAAAGACAAGACACGTAAAGTCTTACCACTGGGTGGCAAGCTGAAATGTAATTAAAAAAAAAAAAAGACAATTTGCTTCAAATACAACAAATAGTTAAGTATTGTCAGTAACAAAGTCTACATGAGACTGTGCAAGACCTTGCAAGAATCTCTTTGGTACTTCCACTGTACATCTCTAGTATGCTACAAAGAATCTCATCTAGCAGATAATCCCCTCCTCTAAATGAAAACGTCCTGGGCCTATATACAGCAGTTGTTATCTGGGCTACTCTACCAGCCAACAACCCACATCGACCGCTGCAGCAGTTGCTGCAGGTACTCCAGGTCTGGTTGAAGTACCTTCCTCATTACAGTGGGACATCAGGTCACAACAGTCAAGGAAACACATCCGTAGCCACAGAGACAGAACAAATACATCAGCCATAAACTTTTCCCTCCTGAGCAACAGCACACTGCAAAGCAGTCTCTGTCCCATCCTTTAAGGAACATGTAGCAATATTGGAAATAACCACTCTACAGAGCGGGGACGAGTAAGACCTTGTATAGGGCAGGGAGGGAATGAGTAATTTAGTGTGTGCAACTAGATTCAGCAACAAGACATTTATTAGCCTGTACTGAAGGGAAGCCAGAGATGGCACTACTGAAGACTGGTCAGCCTTGACAGTGCTCTTAAGGCCCCTGGGCACATCCCAAACCACCTGAGGGATCTGCATTGCCGACTGAATCTGGCTACTGCCCCCAGGGCTGCCCCACTCAGAGGCTGTTGGCCTAGGCCCTGCAGGCAGGGTCTCTGGTAGCCTGGTTATCACACTGGGCTCCCAGTTCCTCCCAGACTCATCAGCGCTTGCTGCGCCCCAACAAGTTCCACCGAGTTTCCATCCTCTTATCCAGATGGCCGATCAGAAGGTATGACAGAGAAGGGAAACCATGGGTATCTTCCAAAGCCTCATTGTTGTTTCCATAAAAACTGCTCCAGCTGCCTGCCACAGCCTGATTCTGCCACAATTTTTATAGTTTCCTACCACAGATCACTGTGCAGATCTCTGTTCTCAACTGAGTAGAGAACATTATCAGTGGTTTCAATGAAGACATCAACATCCTTGAATGGCAGTGTCATAACCTCTCTTGGTATTCTTGATGTTGACAGCTGTACATTTTATATAGGTTGTCAATTTTGAAAACATCAGTGGAATTTCTTTGCCTCTGATTCTTTGTGGAACTGTTACCATGCAGTACAGTTCAACTCAGTGTTTCATACTATTCTTTGAATTTTCTATGAATATAAACATCAGCAAACACAAAGAAATGACAGACCTAGAAGCAAAGACCAGAATCTACACTTTCCTCTCCTGCACACCAATCTATAATTTGCTTTCCTTTCAGCCTTCTTACTCCTACATGTTCACACAGTAACTCAGTTTTAAGAGAAAAACATTATATTCCTACCAAAACACCCAAAAACTTGTGGCATTCTGGGCTGCAGATAATCAAAACTCTTCAAGCTCAGAGGCTTAAAATAACATCTAATTCTCGGGCAAATATGCACATCACTGTTATTCTTATGCAAATGCACACAGAAGCAGCATTCAGTTTTGGATTAGGTTTCCCTGGTTAATAAACCAAAGAAAACATTCAGGCAGTTTGCTATCTGACCCTTGGCATACAGTGAACCCTATGCAGAAGGTGACAGCATAGTCCCTGGGAATGCAGTATTTCTGAGAAGACACAGATACCCAAGGGCCTTTTAAGCTAAATGCTGGTACTCCTCATAAATTCAGATGCCTAAAGAACCAGGACTGCTGTACAGAACATCCCAATTCAGGCAGGATCTAGGACTGGATTTTGCCCTTTGTCTTCTATTTGGTCTTGTTACATACGCCCTTACTGCTAAACTTCACTGAGTTTGCATGAAGGCTTTAGTACCTCTCAGACTTCATTTCTTGGTTCCACCAGACAACAGGGTTTTCTATACATGGGTGGTCTGAGGGCTGGGTATCAAATCAGCCTAACAGCACACTGCAGAGCATTTCTTCCAAGGATCATAGTATTTTCCAAACATTAACTAATTATTTTTCCAACTAGCAATACATAAGCATGAAGCACAAGGCTCTCCTAGCTAAGAGAGCTCTCTTCCCAGCTCCTTAGCATCTTGTTAAAGTTACTTCTCAGTACCATTTAAGTTGTGCAATAAACTTGTTGTACAACTCTTCCTTCTCCATCACTGGGTTGTTAGGCTAGAAGCTGAAGTAATTAAGCCCTGCTAATACTAATAAAAAGACATTATCTTCAAGCACGTTTGATCTTCCTGTCAAGTCCTCATATAAAGACAGTGCCTTTATCTCAGTTCCTCACCTTTTCTCCAAGACTTTCAATGCTCCATATTCTCTGAATGTTTTTCTGATATCTATACCTCCTCAATGAAATATTTTACTGGTGTTACATTTAAGCCCACTCAGAAATGGGGGGGGAGGGGGCAAACAAAAAAAACTCCACAAAACCTCGACACTAAGAAGTATTCAGTCCATCACATTTTAAGAGCAATTCAAGCATTTCTTCAGGCATTTCGTAACTATTCTTAAAGCACAAGAGAGTAACAAGAGCTATTTATTGCAGCTCCCCTAAGCAGACATGACAACTGCCGGTTACTATGCTCATGTGTACTGAAATCACTGATCAGCCCTAAAACTGAACTTTTCCATATTCCTTTCTGATGAAAAGCTCAAAAGTGTGAAGAAAAGGAAGAGGCCTATTTTTTTTTTCTTAAGTAAACAGATATCTATAATTGAGAAAGTACAATGCTGATTCAAATGCAAATTTGAATCAAGCTCTACCAAAGCTGTATAAATAAATTAATTTTATGTTCACAGAAACAGCATCAATAACACTGTCTTCACACATCATTAAAATACATTACTTTCACAGAGAAGTTTTTCAACTACACTGTAATTTCTAGAATGGCTGACACTAAACAGGATGCGATATAACAAAACTGGCCAGGAAGGTACCAAAAGCCTAGCAGGTGTAAACCACACTCTAATATGGAAAGTTGCCATGCACCTATCATGAGGCCAGGAGAGAGGACAAAATTACAAAGAAATAAATAAATTAGTAGTGAAAAGGCAATTTAAAGAAACTAGGTGAAGCTAAAGATGGGCCTGCACGGAACTGTCATGGTGCAGTGGAGCCCAGTAGCTCCCTGGGGTTGGGGTGCTGGGGGCACTCTGTCCTCCCCATGGAGGGTCTGTCAGGGCAGGGCCTGGCAGCCAGGGCCCATCCCACCACCCCAGCCAGGAGCAGGGCAGCCAGCAGGCACCGGGGCAGCCAGCAGGCACTGGGGCAGCCCCAGCCTCATGAATCAGGTGCCTCCATGGGCACGGGCTGAGGCCAGGTGAGGCCAAGGGCCTGTGGGTGGGTCCAGCTCAGCAGGACCTATGGCTGAACGGGGCAGGGCTGTGAGGAGCTGGAGACCTGCCCTGCTGTGGCATCACTGGAGCAGGGGCTGACAGCCCCAGGGGGCTGACATGGGGTCCTGAGCCGTAGGAAGGTGGGGGAGCACTGGGGGAATGGGCTGGGACAGTCAGGTCCACCACTCCCCTCAGGGCCCTGAGAAAAAACAATGCTAACAGCAACTGTGATACTAATTAAACCATAAAAATGGCTTTACTTGGTATCAAAAGTGAAAATGGCCCAAGAGATGAGATAAAAAGCTCTGCTTGCAGATAAAACTGTTGTCATACTGAAAATATCGGCAGTAACTGACACAGAAAAATTCCTGTTTACAAACTTTGCAGGAAGAAGCAGTTAGATCATGAAGGACGCCACTCTTCATAAAGTGGCCAACAGTATCCATCAGGAAACATTCAGCATGGGGAAGTTGAAGCAGGAGAGGAGGGAAATACAAATAGGTAGTTACCAAGGTTAATAAAAATGCCATTAGTGCCTTCCAAATCAAGAAAAAAAATAATTATACTGGCAATTTTAAAAGGTTAAATCTTGAAATCTTCATTCAGCCTTTATTTTGATTAATTGCCTCATGACATAATTCAACAGATACTTATCTGCATGATTACAGAACTTACTGGCAGTATTTTGGACAAGATTGGGGATCACTTGTTTTTAACAATGAGGAAGGCACTCCTGATGTAATCTTGTTCAAGTTTTAGAAAAATTCTAGATCGATATGAGGCCACCAAACAGCTGAAAACCTTACTGCAATTAAGATTTAAAATGTCTAAAGCAATGTTGGATTTCAAAAAGGCAAGGAGTAGTATCTTTAAATTACTTATATTAAAAATAACCAAGATTTATAATTATAAAACAGAGTAAAGCATAATAGGTAAGTCACATAGAAGCAGTAGAAATTAAAACTAAAGTAACATTACTCAAATACATATCTTAACAGGAGAAAAACAAAAATATTAGGTAGTAAGGGAAATTTTTGCTTTACAATACACATACACATATCCCCCTAATTTTCTAAAACTTTCCCATCCTATAGGAGCACCACAGACATTGTTACATGACTGAACAATGTTACAAAGTCATTTTAAAAAACAAAAAGGAAAGAAAAAAGGGAGGGGAATGGAGAGAAAAAAAAAATGGAGGGGGGGAAGGGGGGAATGAAAAAGAAAGATAGCAATATTAACCCCTTTTCACACAACCATTATGGAATATAATTTAGTTCGGTACCAGCAGGCTAGTAATCTAAATACCCACTGCAAACAAGTAAACAGACACATGCTTTAGAAGTTTTTTATGCCAGAAAGATTCCTTAGCAAGACAGAAGCCCTACACAAGCAATTCTTGATTACCCTGATTGTCCAACCAAGCAAGAGGCATAGCACCTATCAAAACAAAAGAGAATTTTGTTACTGTTATGGGTTTGTGTGGCGCGGTT
>VYZV01037226.1:2252-35220 GCA_013401275.1 Pandion haliaetus | reverse complement strand
TATATTAATTTCCGTAGAGTTTTGCTTTTTAGCTTGTGTATTTTCACCTCTGCAGTGAGTGTATCTCGGCCAGTCATAGAGCCAGTCATACAGTGGTGGTGTCAAGAAACCCAGGCCCCTTTGTGCTAAATGTTGTCCATATACATCACTCAAATATGCGAAGCTGAACTTAAATTTGGACAGTGCAGCTTTGTCAGCTGGAAGAGGAGACGGTGGGAAAATCACATATCTAATCAACATATAGCTGTCCCTACTAGAACACTTCTCTGTAGATGTAAAACTTTTTTATTTTGCTGATCTAGCTGATTTCTTTGAGAAACATAAATGCTAAACTGCTGTGAGAGGCTTGTTCTAGGAAGGAATGTTTGTAGGCATATCTAGATCTGCAAGCTCTTTCTATTATGGACAAAGAACAACATAAGGCTACAGCATTAGTGTGAGGGAGTTCAGAGAATTATTTTTTCAGGAGAATGTTCTGGTGGAAGACTTTTTCTGGAACTTGCATAAAGGAAAGTATATGAAACTAATGGCTACACCTATATTCATGCCTAAGTTGAAGCTGTCAGGGATCTAGAAGGCAATGTAAGCATTCACGTGTGTGCTGAGCTAGTGCTCCTGGCCAAGGTGATGAGACATCTTTTTCCTCTGTCACAGTCATCTTTTCCTCTGGTCTTCTATCATGTGAGAACTTCGGTTCTGTAAAGATTCCAGAGACCAACTGCAATGCAGATCAGGGTATGCCAAAAATAAAAAAAAAAAAAAGCTATTATCATGAGCCTTCAAATACATTTTTATGTCAACTCTGAAAGTAATGTTTGAATAATTTTGCAGAGTCATCCCTTCTCCACCAAATGTGGCGCTGTATTGGACATGAGCTTTGCTTCTCATTTTCCTTTCAAAAATGCACTTTTATTATGCTTTTAGTACATAAGAAGGATGCCGAAACCAGGCTTTTTTGATAGTAACTTGAAATGAAGCCCAGCAGCCCAGCACAGTCCAAGCCCGGCCCCCTCGGTAAAGCTGTGAGCTGTATGTCCTGCTGCTACCCACGGCACCCACTGGCCATGGAGACCTCCGAGGAGAGGTCTGCTCCGCACTGGGGCTCCTTCGAGCCGGGGCAGCCGCTGCCTGTCCGGGGTGGGGAGGGAGAGGCTGTCGGGGGACTATTGGTGGCAGATAAAAACCTGAATTGACAGCCAGGTTCTGACGTGATCTCTTCCCGAGGTAAAGGCTTTTGTAGCTTTTTCACTTAACTTTGAGCACTCCTGCCTTTCCTCTCACACGGTTTAGCTTTGACTTTCTTCTTCTCTGACACTAGAGAGTAATTGTCCCTTTCATAAGGACCTTGCTTTAACCTTGAACAGCGGTTCCTGTGGCACCTGATGTGCATTATGAACTCTCTATACTGATGAAAGAGCGAGGTACAGTACTAATGTCTTCCTTGATGTTTTCTTTTTTTAATCTGTTTCAAGGAGCCCTTTCAGATGGGACATGAAAGCTTTCCCAATTATTATAAAACTTGTGAAATTTTCTTATTTGAAATACAAACTTATATTTAGAATAGTAAGGAAAAAACACAGTCTTAGTGGGATGAAGCAGCAATATCTGACCTGTTACCAGTTGCTGTTATCTGTCCTTTTTTCTGGGTCTAAACGTGAAATGGGTATTTCACTATTAAATGCGTACGGAGCCTTTCATTCTGGGGAATACCCATGTACATACTTCACTGGGGTTTTTTGTTTTTTGCAATATGTGGTATCTTGCAGGCAAAAAGTAGATGTTTTTATGACAATACTCTGACAGGGAGTGCTGCAACAGGATTATATCCTGGAGAGGGAGAACTCTCAGGACGTGGTTGAGGAGAGTCAAAGGAATAAAACTGAGGAGTTGTTCTGCAGCAGGCACCTTCTTGTGCTTGCACCTGGTGGCAGACATGAGCTGGTTGTGGCAAGTGGATGTAACCAGAAATTAAGAATTTCGTTGTGAATGGAGGGCATGGTGAGGGCTCCTAGGCTTTCTGGCACAGCTGGACTTGTAGGAAGAGAAACGGGTGCAGAAATTGAGCTGTATCCACCTCACAGGAGGAAAGCTACAAAACTGCCAGACATGCAGAAAAAGGAAAAGCAGAAAAAGAGTAGATGTGTTATTAAGGGTAATGAGCAATGCACGTTCTCTAGCAGGATTAGGATGGGAACAGGAATAGACTTGCCAAGCTAAGGTAAATTCCTATTTCTGAAAAATGAATGGAAAAAAAAAATTCTCTAATGAGGTTTGATAGGAAAAGTATTGACAATTGTTACCAAGAATGAGGAAAAACAACAGTTATATGGTCAAGCCGTGCAAGATGGCTGATGTTCACAAATCTTCAAAGACGAACTCAGCAGCGATTAACAGGAATAAAAACTAAAGTGAAAATGCTGGAGGGTACTTGAACTTGTTGTTAGCTCACTCGCGTCTGTGATCCTTGCTGATGGTGTTTGTACAAGCATAACCTGGGCAGATATGAGTGCAGTGATCACTGCACATGCTGCCTTTCTTGTAGGATCAAGCCCAGGGCGAGAAGTCGCAGTGTGGAGCAGGGTGTGTTAACCCTGACCCAGCCTTGTACTAATGCAGTTGTTTGCTGTTTTGACAGGGTATGGGCACAGTAAACTTTCTTCTGCCCAGAATATAACATGTAGATGCTCCTGTCCATCTCCCACAGCCTGCAGGACATAAGTAAAACTTCTGGAAAGGAAGTATGCAAGCAAAGAACATTTATGAGCTAGCTCAGAGAGATAAAGGAAAGCACTTTGAAAAGTGCGCCTATGTTTGTGCAAAGGCAAGATGCAAAGATGCAAAAAGGAGGAGATAAAATGCAGTGAGAAAAGTCAGGAGACAAGAGAAACACAGAGAGATGGAAAGTGCTGTGTTGAGACAATCGGTGACTCAGAGAATGGATTTTACAGGTATGACTAGTGCAAAGCAGCAAAAGTGATTTGTGAAGTGCAGAGCAGCACTGCGTGCTCAGGGAAAGCAGCACTGCTCCGGCAAACAGCAGCTGGCAGGGATGCAGTGATGAGCATGTGGGGCTACAGAGAATTCCTTAACCTGATGTGAGAGAAGAGAAACTTAGAGCAAGCCAAGCCAAATGAAAACCGAACAACAGCATGATTGTAGTATGGTATGGACAAAGTAAATGGCATACAACATGTTTTGGAAATCAAGCATGCTGGGATTACAAGTCACACCAAAAACACAGGACTACTTAACTCAAGTGAAAGTAGAAACTTACCCACATGAAACTGTGGACAAATTGTTTTAATAATACATATCCAAACAAAACAAATCCAAGTAATTAATAGAATAGGGAAAATAGCCTCATGGATTTACTAGTTTCTTTAGGCTGAAAATTCCTTTAGTCATCTCTCACAGGATGCGATAGCTGTACCTAGTTACAAAAAAAATAAATGCAGAGGGAAGGAAGCAGCATAGGAAAACCTGAGATACAGCTACTGCCTTTGGAGGGCACACAGGTGAAGGTAGCAGCAGAGAATGTGGTTTTATTCAAGTTCTCCAGGGAACTGCACAACTTTCCTGTGAAAAGCCTTCTTGACCTGAGGCCAAAGGCTTTAACAAAGAAGAGACTTCTGCTCCTGATACTACCTTTCCCCCCCCCCCCCCCCCCCTTTTCTTCCCTGAAGAAAAAGAGGACTGGTGAGAGATCTAAGATTAAAGGTGCAGTGTTGCAAATTTGGGGCATTATGTCAGTTGTGAGAGATCAGACTGTGAATAAGAAAGAAAAAAAAAAAGTAAATTCAGAGGCATTACTAGAAACCCTGTTATTAGAAAACTCCAGAATAATCCTTGATAAACCCGTGAATAGTTGCCAAGCAAAGGAAATTCCCCAGTGCATGCGAAAACTTAAGAGAAGAGACAGCAGGCAGTGCTCTGAGCATGATAAAAAATTAAAACCATTACAAGATGGAGACCTGGGGTAGTCTGTCCCACAGAGCTAAAACGCAGATCCCTGGGGAGCTGCAATGCAAGCTAAGCAGCAGCCTAGATCTGGGGGAGAAAAAGAGGTAAAATCTGCAACAGATTGTGTCATTTTGCTGCAGGTGTGCAGTATGGGCCAGGAGAGGGAAGCTGGAGGGGAGGACTGCTTTGCATGGGGAGCCGCTGCCACTGCAGCAGGAGATCATCAGCCTGAAAGGAAAATTGGGGTCTTGTGGAGTTGGATGCTGTGTGCAAGCCAGTGTAAAGCTACTAATACTGAAAGAGATTCACAGTTAGGAGAAGATAAATAGATGAAATTCAGGGTTAGAGTTGTACATTTATCCCTGCAGGGGGAAGATGGCACCAAGTATACCTAGCAAACGGGGAAAATTACAGTTTGTAGTATATGCTTGCTAGTATGTTAAAAGACTGTATGTTGCCCTCCTGAATTGATGGGAGCAAAACGATTGCTGTGTTTGAGGATGTCTGAGGAGGAAGGAGATTGCTCAGCAAGGCAGGAAAAAGTACTCAGAGAAGCCAGTTTTGCTATAGTTTCCCCAGAGGCTGAAAGACATGGTCAGAAGGCTCCCCGCTCTGGGAAGCGAAGTGCTCAGAGCTGAGGGACTGTGTCCTGAGCACGGCGGGGCAAATGTGGCACTTCAATCTGTGGTTCCAGCCAGAAGAGTTTCTGCTTACCTATCTATCTATCTATCTATCTATCTATCTAAAGCCTCGCTATGTTGGATTATCACTATAGGCATCCCTATACATATACTACCATTGGCTCATTCCTATATATGCATTGGCATGAGCCAATGATAGTTTTAGTCCAACATCTGCGATTTTTTTTTTTTTTTTTTTTATTCCAAAATAAATACAATACAGTGAGGTGTCAGCACAGCATGTGAAAGGTGCTCACCACAATGCCTTATTAGAATGCCTGTCTGGGAGACAGGAGGGATAGAGAAACTGGCATGCTGACCTATGTTGGGAATTGCTTGTCTAGCTTATCCTGTGCTGTGGCCAACTGCAGAGCTCTGCTGTCCAAGTATGTCTATTTGGCAGGAGGTATTAGCCCTGATAAAGGGCTTGAGAAACTGAAGAAGCGTTTGAGGAAAGTGCAGACACCAAAGACCGAAGGTAATCTGGTGAAAACCAAGTTTAGCGAGCATTTTCAGGTACCTTTTGTTTCACAGAAATGGGTGACCCTTGTGTTCCCTTATAGACTCTGATTGCGTATGATAAGCCAATATGCAGCAGTAAATAGAAAGGCTCAAGTGGCACTTGAGATGGATGAATGTAGCCCCTAGCAGCACTGGCGGGTGCCTTCTGATCCTGGCTTTAGGACTGACTGTGCCCGGGCTGATAAGGCTTTGGGGTCAGGGTACCTCTGCCCAGTTAAAGCACTGAAAGGGCAGGCACTGCTGTGGTCCTCTGCTATCAGCTTGCTACCACTGGTGCAAAGCAAGCTAAGCATCAATATGCTCAAACAGAGAAAAACCAACGTGGCCTGCTAACTGTGAGAAAGGCTCCGTCTTAGCTGAACTGACCTTTGAAGTACAGGTACGTTCTTTTCATTGTCAGCTCTGTCACCGGAATTACTGTCCAGCACTCCTTGGAGATACCATATCCTGCAGATGATGCCGTGTCTAATACCAGCATCCCACAGGCTTCCACTCCAGGTACTGGGACAGTCCCAGAGGGAAGACGGACACAAATGTGTCTATGGCCAAAACCGAGCTCTGCCCACCTGGGCCTATGGCTGTACCTGCTTGCTGTCAGCAATACAAACCCTGGAAAAACTAGAGCCTTGCCCCAGTTTGATTCCAGTTGGGGCTGCAGCTCTGGGAAGGTTGCTTCCATGAAAGTCTTTGATACAGGGAAATTCTACCAGAAGTACTAAGCAATGTGGGAGGTGGAGGGAATACCCCCGAGAGGAAGAGGAAGGCAGCTGCCTTTCATTTCTGTGCTGTGCTGGCAAGATTGCACCTCGGACCTGCACCAGCTTGAGAGCAGTTTGCTAGGACTGTCTGAGAGGTATCGCTATCTATACCCCTTCCTCCCCACCAGTAAATCTTCCCTGCAGCGTTAATACAAGTTACTTGCGTTTAGATCTCTTCTGTTTCTTTCGTTTAGCCTGGTTTGAGTCGCCAAGCGGCTTATTACACTTTGCACTGAGCGCAGAGCGGCTGTGCAAGCTGCTGAGCAAGCGGACCCCCAGCTGGTGCTTCCAGCCAGCTTGGGGATCGCAGGCATCAGCTGCGGGTGAGTTCAGATTTGTGAAATGGCTTTTGCGAACTGACGAGCATGTCCCGGTCACCAGTGTGCTGCCGTCTGCTGAGCCAAGGCGTACGGCTTGCGGCTGGGACGATTCTCCAGTGAGCTGCAGCGTGGTCAAGCCCAGAGCTACATCACTTTTGGTGTGTGGGGAATTTTGCCTCTAGCTTCAGTCAGCATTTAGGAGTCCTGTTAAACCTGAATAACCACAATCCGAGGCTCTTGCTTCAAAAACATCAGGTGGAAACGATGGTTCCCAAAGCTTTAGTGAAGTAAATTTTCCTCTTCGGAATCCTGCTTATGCATGGGGAATTTTTTTTTTTTTGCTTTAAGAAACATGGATTTATGGACTACAGTTGCCAGTGTCAGTGTCTACTCTTAATTCCTTGTACTTTCACATGCTTTTCGCTGCAGATACTGAAAAGCTTGTGTGACGGGTGTACTTACACATATTCACGCCCAGGACTCTTGCAGTGAGGTTTCAGTATGCAAAGTTCCCCGTCCTCTGACGCCGCTATCAGCCAGTGGCTGGGTCACACCTGCATTAAAAGTCACATTTGTTTTGCTAAAGTAAACTTTGAAATCTGTTTAATTACACTGGTGTAAAACTGTTTGTGGGTGCTCTTCTGTGTGCTTTAATTGAAATCTGCGTAGCATTGGTTTTTCTTTTGGAAAGCTGACTCCGTTTAAGAGTATCCACGTGGGTTCGCAATTGGTTTCAATAAAGAGAATTAAAACCAGGTTTTCCTTGAATCGCTGCAAGTTTTAATGCAAACAGGGCCTTGGCAAAACTGAAAATCCCCTTCATTCTTCTGGAGCGTTTCTCTCCCCTGTGACACCCAAATGTTTTCATGTGTTCAAATGCCCTGCGAACTAGTCTGCAGGTTCTCCAGTATCCAATCTTTTCCTGAAACAAGCAACCTACTTTGAGTTTAGCAGCCTCTCCCCTGCCCCTGACTGGCTCTTGCGCTTCCAATCAGGCACGGAGGAAACATTTAAACACGCAGCCCTCCGCTTTCCCTCCCTGGCTCTGCTCAGAGCAGGAATCAGCCATGCAACTCAGCCCAGGTAAGGCCACACTTCACGACCCCCATTGCGGTGATGTTACATTTAACAGATTTTCCCCTCGATGCGCCTCAGTTGACTCTTTGCCTCCTCACTGCACAAAGCAGGGGAGAGAGAGCAAACCCACCCCCCCCCCCGCCCCGTGCCCTGGGAAGGCAGAGGCATGGCGAGAACAACTTGCACACGGCTGCTGCTTTGCCCTGGTACAGCTGACACCAGCAGCTTTCCCTGGCTGAGAGCTGAGGACTGGCATGGGAGAGGCTGGCGGGTGGGATAGGAAGAGGCTGTCAGGGGCTGTTGGACCAGCCCAGGTCCTTGGCCCACTTCTGCCCGAGACCGGTGTGGATGCTTGGGGCGTGCGGCAGCGCTCCGGCTCATCCTCTTGTGCCACTGGATGCTGTTTTCAGTGGGCAGCGTATAACGTGGCATCAAGTTTGCCACTGACGAACAGAACCGTCGCAGAAAATCCAGGAGGCCATGCACCTCCTAAAAACCTCCTCTCTACCTTTTTCACATGCTGTTAAATTACCCTGATGCCTGAGTGTAATTTTCTGGCTGTTCCCTGTGCCCATGAATTACTCAACATGGCATGCTGGATCCTTAGCTGCAGGACAGTTTTTCCAGTTGTTTGTTTTGAAAGCTCTTAAGAGCAATATACTATCAGCTGAGGTTTCTAATTAACTCTGAATAGCTAGTCTGCTGCCACTCAAGTATAATTCTCATTAGCATCTCAGCTAACAAGCTTCAGTGTTTGCCCTCCTAATTAGCTTCTAGTTAGAAGTCTTTCCTTATCCTAAGATGTGCTGTTGTTAATTGCAGTTCCAATTGCTTTTACAGCAAAATCCTAAGAGACTGCTGAAACTGCTAGTTTATATAGCCTGATAGAGATCAATATCTGGGATACTTACAGCTGTGGGTTCTTCATTCTCCTGTAAGTGTCTGTCTATATGGCATCTTTATGCAAAAAGGAGGGGGGGGCAGAGCTGCAGCTTTTAAAATGAATGAGGACATATTTTACCTTTTAAACAGGTGGTACGATCACGACATGAGTCTGCTTAAAGCAAAGTACAACTTTCACAGCTAAGGCTGTATAAACCACTTTCCAGGTTTGTTTTTTTTTTTCATACAGCTGTCCATGTAACGGCTGATTTTCTATGCCCATGGGTTTCTAAGGGTTCGTGAATGTCCCACAAAGTGCCCTATTGATGCTGAATTTAAAAAGCAAGTGTATTTGTCTGTTGCCTGGACAGAGCATGTGTCAGGTTAGCTATTCCTTCTCGGCTGCTAGGTCAGGATGGTATTCCTGTGGAATGCTGTCAGCATGGTTTAATGTATGCCTGTGAGTTGGATTAACCCCTTAGTCCCTACGGCTTGGGAGTACTTATAGCACATTTAGCATTAGTGGGCTCAAACAGCTGTGACTGTGGAAAAGGCTAATTGATTCAGCAGGGCAGGGTGGGTCGTTGTGCAAGTTTCCACTAGAGCAGAATGAAGCACGCAGATGGAGAAAGGTAAGTCTGATGAGTTTCACAAAATACATTAAGTTGTCAAGTGCTCGCTCCGTGGAAGTAAATCTGTTCTGTGCAGACTTTCACGTCACACATTTACTTCTCAAAGAGGGGGAAAATATTGCTCAGCTTGTGAAGCTTTACTAATGGACTTTTCACTCCAGCCATGCCCAGAGTCCTCCTATTACCACTTTCTAAACTGAAACCCACTTTTTGCTGAGGGTTCTCAAACTGGTTTAATTAATCAGATCCTATACGTCCTACTGCTCTGGGTAGGACAAGAAGAGGGCAGCACTGAAACCGAATACTGGATTTTATCATAGGATGCCTGGATCCCTCTACCTTGATAACTGCTTCCTGCTTCTCCTTTTCTAAATTGAGGGGTAAGGTCTTGATGTTACCAATACAAATGAATTTAGAAGAAAAAGGTGAATCCTTATCATGCTATGACTGAAGGCTCTGGTTCTAGAGGACCCATGAACCTGGGCAGGGTCCCCCTACAGCAACATATGGGTGTAAGGAGGTGCCCAGTCAGATCCAATTGTAGTTTTGGGCTTTTAGGAAGGGAGAAATTCTGGTAATGACTACCTTTGGTTCATAACCCATTGAAAAATGGAATTTAAATATGGACTGCTCACACTAATAGCAATAGATTTAATTAGTCACAGATATTTCAAATCTGATTGCTTTAGAAAAACGTGTAAGCACTTAGATGGCTCTAAGGTAACTGGGCAAGTTGAAAGGGTGGGAGTATGTTTATGCAATGTTTCATATATGTCTGGTTTTGTTCATATCAGTTTTAATCTTTTGGTCATAAATTATTCATTAGCCTTTTTTAGCTTTAAAAATATCAGAATTTAGAACACAGCCCTTGATGAGAACATGATTTTCTTGATTTGGCTGCCTATATCCAATTAATGTGTTGGAAAACAGGAGTAATGATGGTGAGCAAATCTCAGTGTTTGAATCCATTTCAGTTACATACCAAAGAGGCATATTTAAATGAACTGTTTAACCTCTTTTATCTGCAAAACTGGATTCCAAATCACAAATATGCCACTTACTGTGCTGTACTTCAGTTACAGGTGGCAGCGTTAAGTGAAGCACACTCATACGATAAAACTTTTTTAGAAGCTTTAAAGTAAAACTTGAGTTCAGGTTTGGGGAAAGAAAAAAAAATTTCACGTGAGGGATCTGTAGTGTAAGTATTAAGTACAGATTAAGGCAGGGAACTAATCAAAGGTAGGAGAAAGAAGAATTCAGAACAAAGTGTTCTATTGGTAAAGCAGAGAAAGACACAGCACTTAAGTGAAAGTTCGTAGATATACAATCCTTGTCCAGTTACTGAGGGGCCTTGCCCTCTGAAAAAACACAACCCCAAAATAACTCTTTCAGATCAAAATTGTGGAGATGTTACCAGCATGATAGTGTGAGCTATCAGGCATGAATTTGCATGTCTTGCAATGCAAGGGAGGTGTTGACTATTTTATCCATTTGCGATAATAATATATTTGCTTCTTATAATGTCCATTTGTGAGGACTTCAGTGCTCTTAGTGTCTGGGGGGAAAACCTGCAAAGAAGACCAGAGCTTGGGCTGTAACAACTATACTGCCCTTGCAAATTGTTGAACAGATAAAGCTAAGTATGGCGGGCTCCTCATGATCTCTGTCCTCTTTAACATGGTTTGCCCTAAGTATTTTTGTCATCAAACCAGTTTATATAGTGCTGGCTTATTGCCAAATTTGTCACATAAAATATTTTTCTTGATGTGATTGCAAGCTAAATTGGTGTCATGATCTTTTTGTTAAGGCAAGCAATAAATTGTATTCTGTGAGAGAAAAATGGTGATAAAGTACCATCTATGCTGACAGCATAGAAAGAATAATGTTGAAATAACTCATAAACATACTGATTGAGTAGGTTCCTCTATAGATCAGGTAGAGCTTTGACTCTGCCTGGCTTAGTAAATGTTCATGAGGCTTTTTGTGTCTGAAAATGGAGACGATCTTATAACCCTAATTCTTTCTTCTAATAAGACTATGATCCAGGCCATTTCTTACAGCAGAACAGCTTTTCTGCATAAATCGTTAGAGAGGGCATCCCCTTAATTATTTATACTACACATACCAGGTGTGCTGATTATGAAATTTCCCTTGAGGCTCCAGAAGGAAATGAAATCCTAATAAATGCATAAGATAGTGGCACAATGCTAGAATCTCCTGGATGAAAATCAGTCATCTGTGTTAGTGATCATCCTTACAGTGGTTTTTAGAAAACATTACAGAAGATAATCTTCTTAGACTTGTCATCCAAACTGTCCTGGAGGTGTGAAGAAACTGCCCTTCCAGGGAACTTCAGTGCTCTTGTGGGAAACAAAGAAAGAATAAGGCTAGAGGAATACATTTCTTATCTTGGAGAGATGTGGAGGTGCCATTGTTGATATTGGTGTTGACTGTGTTTGTAATTAGTATTACACAGTGATGACTGAAACATGGTCCTGAAAATGTCTGGAAAATTCTCCTCATCAAAATGCTGGCTGGGAAAATCAGGGGACTCTGTTTTGGAAATATGGGCTCTTCTTCTCTTGGCAAATGGAGCAATTTCATTTGGAGGAGAGACCTGTATTTGTTTGAGATGCTTGTTATCAAGAGAGTATTCAGTGAACTACAAGGGCAGAAAGGGCCTTTCTCTGCAGAGATAAATGGAGAAATACCAATGACGCTAAACATAGGGTCAGAAAAGAAGGAGAAAGACCTTGATGTGAGAGACAACAGGGAAAGTGATGTACGGATGTGAAACAACTTAATGTAATAGTAAAAAGACAACCCCGGTTTTAACCCAGAGCAATGCGCAGTGACCAGGACAAACTCAGTTTTCTTGTCCCTGTGCAAACAAAAAAATCTCTGAGGTGGAATACATAAATATAAGAATTATTCTTACAATTTTGTGGTTCAAAGGAACATCTAAAAGAGTAAGACACTTGCAGGGAACATAATGTCTTCTCACTAGCTGCATAATACGAGCTCAAGGAAGTGTGTCTCACTCTTCTATCAAAAGGCTTGAGCAGAACTCTGAAAAGCCGGTATTGTTCAGTGGAAGAGCAGAGAGATGTTAGAAGTAAAAAGACATCTTTCAGAAAGTGGAGGTCATGTTTGAACAGAGAAAATAGAAAAGAGCATACATTCAAGTTAAATAAGGCAAGTTAAACAAGGCAGGTAAAATCAATTTTGAGGGACAACTTGCTAAACTCACAGAAACAATGAGAAACCCCCTTCAAACACATGAAGAGTAGGAAGCCTGTCCGTCAGCAGGCTTGACAGGCTATTGCAGTGTAATAAGAACACTCAAAGTACATAGGGCTGTTGCAGCAAGACTAAATAAATCTTTGCTTTGCTGTTCATTATAAAGGATCTTGGGGAGCTTTCTCTTCTGGAGCATTTTGGTATCTGAAAACATCTAAAGGAGTGTTTTAAATTGAAGTGTCAGCAGAACAGGTTTAGAACAATTGGATAAAATGCATAATACTATTGATAAAAATAGGCAGTAGCCATGGTAGCCACCCAAGAGTCCCAAATGCGGAGTTGTCGAATTAATGGTTTTGTTTAATATGAATTAAATAATCGCTGTGGCACATGAAGGTGGCAAATGTGATCAGTGTTTAAAGGGCTATGTACACTAGTAAATCTAGCCTTCCTTGGGCAAATTTAGGGAAACTAAAATGAAGACTTGAATTTGTAGAGTAAATATGACGTATTGGGTAAATGTCAAAATGGATTTTGTAGAAGGATGCTGTCACAAATCTGTGTACTTTGAAGCCCAGCAGCCCTTGGGTTGAGGTGATTAGTTGATAAGGTATAGCTGGACTTCCAAGGTCCCTTACCACTAGCCAACAAACCCCCTAAATTTTCAAGAAATAAAAGGGAAAGTGCTCCTGTGGTTTTAAACTGGTTATAATTCTAATTAGTTAAAGGTAATAAAGCAGAGTGTTGGAATTGAATCATCCATTTTCCAATTGCAGGAAAGTCACCAGGCTACAAGAATCTCCGTTGGTATCTCTACTGTTAAATTATCTACTAATGCTTTAGAAAAAAAGGAGAGATGACAAACTTTACCTCTAGGAAATATTCATGATAGTTAAAATTAAAACTCTTGTGAATATTCTTCTCCATTTTCTCACCCAATCTAGGCAACTACAAAGTAATGCATAAGGGGAAAAGAACCATATCTACATATCCACAGAGATGTACCCATTCAGGAAAAATATCTTGGTGTCATGTGAATAGCTCTTGGAAAATACCAGCTCAATCTTTAGTAGTGATCAAGAAGATAAATAGGATGTTAAAGATTTCTAAAACACTTAATTAAATAAAAAAATTAGATCTATGTGTAAATCCACAAAGTGCCCAAGTGTTGCACAGTGTGATAACTGTGTCTCAAATACAGTGGATGTAGAAATAGTACATAGAAAAGCTGCAAAAATGATCATAGATACAGAAAGGCTTCTGTCCCAAGAAAACTTAAACATAGGCTTGGAAAGGACCCCTGGCGTCACTGTGTCCAGTCCGCTACTACTGCTGGCACCATGGCATACAGCTCTTTCATGTATTTCTCAAATACTGCCAGAGAATTGTCTGGTCTCTGATTTGAACGCATTAAGCTTGTTCAGCTCTGCTTACATGTCAGTAGATAGCTGTCCTACTCTTGTTCATACCACCTATTGTGTCTTTCTCCCCCATTCAGCAGTGTCATTCATGCTGAAAACGGAGCTAGATTCTAAAACTAATTTTTTTTTTTTTTTTCATTTTTTGGATTGCATTTGAATTATCTATCATATCCACCTGAAAAGCAGCCCCACTTTCCATTCCCTGTTTCTTTTGCGTTTGTGAAAATCCTTTTTCATATTTGTTTTGAAATTAGGGAAGGGAAATTTTCGAGAGCTTTGGCATCTACGGGATATATGGGGAGTGGTAAGTCTCTGATGTCTCTGCTGTTTCCCATAGTCCTCATTAGAGGACTTTTTTTTTTTTTTTTCTCATGCTGTTTAGAGAGATGGTTATGTGATAATCTTTGGGAGAGAAGAGTTCATAGTTAAGTTCTGTCACAGAATAACTACGCTGACACAATCCCTCATATAGCTATAGTTAAATGGGCTCTTTCCGTTTGTTATATTAGTTTTCCTTACAGAATACTTTATTTTATTTGAAAAACAATTCCATACCAGTGAACCCTCTTTTTTCCATAGTAAAAATCAAGTCTGTGCAACGATGACTCAATCATAACAAGACCGCTACCTTTTTGTAGCCAGATAATTTTAATTGAGGATGTCTATTTTAAGTGGGCCAAAATTTTTTATATAATCTATGAAGGTAAAAAAGAAAGTTTCTTCATTTTCACTGCTTGATGCCTGTTATTTCCTTGCTTGCAAGCTTCTTGATATGCATCACAAAGCAGCGGTAGATGCCTTCAGTGATTCACCTAACCATTTTGCATCTATACTACTACTACAAGAAACACATCCTAGAGACTCTTCTTTGGGAGTCACGGGAACTGTTGGGAAGGCTCTGGTCAGCCTCCAACTGTGAGACCGGAAACATGTCAGAGGAGAGGAGTTGAGATACTGCCCTGGCCCGTGGAGAAGGCATTAACAATTCTGATGTTTCTTCTTGTTTGAAGCATGCAGGTTTATCTTGGTTAGCGCCAGGCCCAGAAAAGGCATCTATTTGGATCAAATAAAATAAAATTTGGAATTTGATGCATTTGTTTCAGAGGCCAGACTCACCTCCTGATGAATCACCCTATTTTTGTCTAGGGACTTAACTTAAATCTGTCTAGAAGCTGTCTTTTTTTAGCATTAATTGGGAGTTTCCGCTTCTTAGGGCTATTGAGCTCCACAACCAACACCCAATCTCTAGCTTGTGTGGAGCATCTTTGGTGACTGATCTAGACAGAAGTGTGAAGTAGAGGGGATTGAAGTAGAGGGGATATATTTCTTCAGATTTAGGCTGTATTTTGTCACCACAGAAGTGACTGTCTCATTGACGAAGCTCTTATTGCTGAAGTGAATGGCTGGCTGTCTCACCGAGAATATATCCCCAGAAGCTGGGGCTCAAGGGTTTGAAGATAATGTAGGCTAGTATGAAGGTACAGTCTAGTGGGTGCTGTAGGAGGGCCACATAGTGCCATGTAGGAGTGTGCGATTTTTTTTGTGATCTTTGCTTCCTTTGTTTTGGCAGTTTTGGGAAAATGGCCGTGGTGGGTCTGAGAAAACAAATTATGCCAAATCATGGGCAGTTAAATCAATGCTGAGCTCCAGTGCCAAGGGTGGAAAGTCTTGACTGATATCTGAAAGAGGAAGAAGGATATAGGGCAACAATAGCTTGCTTGCCACTGACTAAGCCACTGGTGGTGGTAGCACCATCTATGGGTTTGGATAGCAGGCCGTGCTGGAAGAGCGATACAGTTGGTCTCCTGTGGGGGCAATGGCATCCCTCTTAGTGGGATTCAGAGGAAGGTGGTGTTGTGCACACTATGCAGTAGGTATTGCTGAAGTCTGGATTCTCTCTCTTTATGGTGCAGAATACAAACTGGCAGATGTTATAGCAACTGATATGTGTGTCAGGTGTGCTCTGATCTGCACCTTGGTGTTCTGTGGGGAAAAAAAAAGCCTGAGCTCAGATATGCCATATGGGGCGTGCACCCTCCCCTCAAAATACACATGGGCAATCATTCTCAAACAG
Source organism: Pandion haliaetus (assembly GCA_013401275.1). Lineage (NCBI taxonomy): Eukaryota > Metazoa > Chordata > Aves > Accipitriformes > Pandionidae > Pandion > Pandion haliaetus. Next base: position 19,654 of record VYZV01037226.1, on the reverse strand, counting down.
ACAGAGGGCAGAGCTGATTCAAGTTGAGTGTATTTAGAGAGGATACTAGTTACAAAAACATAAACCTGACCCTGGTTTAGGGCTGGTAAGACTGCACAGTGTATTGGCATGTGGTACAATTAATTTTTTTGGTATTTAATTAAATAATGTGATAGTGCAAGCAGGATTGGCCAGTGTTGCCCTCCAAATGACAAAAGCAATATTAAACTTTGTAATGCTCCCACACCATTGCAAAAGCTGAAAAAGCAGCTGTAGTAAGTCAGTGGAGATGCAACCGTGTGGCATTTCTTCTATAGCCAACAGGTGCTTGGCTGGAAGGACCATAAGCCATGTTTGTGTCCTTATGCTCAGACTTATCAAAATGTAGGATCCTATCTTCTTTTTTTTCTTAGAATAAAAAAGAACTCCAAGGAATTTAATCTCTGTATAACTGTGTACTTTTTCCTAACACAAGTCTCCCAAACACTTTCTGATGCTTTAGATACTGGATATCAAATTCCCCCAGCAGGTGTCTTCAGAGCTGTGGGGGTCCAGCGAGGAGGTTGTATTCCTTGGCAGAGATTTTCAAATTATCACCTTGTTGAGGTGAGTGGGAAATTCTGTCTAAAAATCATCAGTGTGGAATGATGCATTATTTTAGCTCTCATTTTCATATTTTGTGGGAGGAGGTTTAGGGGCACTTGCTGTTCACTTTTAATGCTGTTGGATAAACTAAAGACTATGTCACTGAGATGAGTCTGAAATCTAAACCAAAATCTTGTGTCAGACTTTATTTCCGAATGGGCCTGAAGCAAATTCTGGAGCTCTTGCACACATCTACCTACAAAATTATCTTGCCAAATGTCTAAAATGAATTGCAAATAAGTCCATTTACGCAGCCTACTCATCTATCCCTACTTAGAGGGATACATCCTCTAAATACATCCTGTTTTGTCAAAAAGTGCCACTTTTCTACTGCATAGCTCCTGTTTTTATGGTTAGTATATTTCAGTGAGTTTAAAAGGTGCTTATTTTCTCAAAAGGCTTATTTGCAACTTTCAAATAGTGGTACCTGTCCTTCCACTTCTTTCAAATGCATATTTAAAGAATTGGAAGAAAAAAACAAATTTGAGGAAAATCAGGCTCACAGTATTTAAAAACACATGTATAGACTTGCTTTTTAATTACATGCTCTTTTCTAACAATTAAACATGGAGCTAGATGTTACTTTATTGTGTTGGTTTGTGATAAAAACACATTGGCTAACAGCTACTTTTAAAACTCCTTTAAGAAACCCCTTTAGTTAAATTTTTGCAGTTAAACTCTTTTAGTTTGAGGATAAAGAAGGTGCAGGAAGCTAACTAGACACACAACAGTTAGTAAAACTGTTGAAACTCTCTGTAGTAAAACTATTGAAACTCTCTGTAGCCTATTGGACTACAGAGAGTTTATGATCTGCTTAACCGTCAAGGAGCCCAGACTGTTTTTAACCTCAGCTTAAACAAACACTTAAAAATTCAAGGTAAAAGCACTTTGGTGGTGATAAAAGATATTTTAGTTTGACATTTTAACCCTAAAGTAATAGGTTAGGATTTCAAATGGTGGGAACTGGTGTATCTCTGGTGATTTCAAGAGGGCTTGTTTGCAGGATCTTGTTCCCTCCCCGATACTTGTCCTGATACCTGCTTAGGCTCCTGGGTACCCTTTTCCCACCCGTGTCCCTGTGCCAGCTCTCATGCCGCATCCCACAAGCGGCTCCCACACTCTGCAAGCTCCAAACCTGTCCAGGTGAGTCAAACCTGCCCCTGTTGCTGAGGCCTCAGCTCACAGCCTTACACTCATTGCTTAAGATACAAATGATTGGTGTAGTGGTTTTTGTATAATAACTTAATGGTTATACTACTTGTCTCAGAAGTGGTCGAACTTGGGTTTGGGTCGTCCTCCTCCCAAGGGATATTCAAATCCACCTGTCCCTTCCCAGGCTGTAGGCAACCTCTCAGCCCTTCCTATTGAAGTTGTGCCATGGTGTGGAGAAGGATTTGCAGAGCCGGAGAGGAGAAGCAAGTGGGAGCCTGACTGTGGCCTACCGGTTGGGACCTCCCCCGGAGGGAGGTGGGGAGCTGGTATCTGGCAGCATTCCTAAGGCTGCTTACTACATGATTTGCATTAAGACATCACTGGATAAAAATCAAAACCAGCCCTGAAGGCAGAGTCCAAGCCCAGCACCTCTCTCCACAAGGAGAGGTTGCAACCACCTTGCCCTGGCAACGGGTGCTCTTTTTGTGCCACCCCACCCACACCCTCTTCCTCCAGCCACATATTTAAATGAAAGTCAGAGCAGCTGCTCCCTCATACTGACACCAGAGCTGCCCTGAGGAGCGTTAGCTGTGCTTACGGCTTCCCAGTCTCGAGTGGGCTTTCACGGGCATAAGTGTGAAGAGGCTCAGCTTGGCCAAAATGGTGGGATCTCAGCATGGAGAAGGAAAGACTTGAGGTACCCAAATACGTTCTTTTGATGAAAAACTGGGTTCCTGTGGACTGTTACGGACCTAATCAGTTATTTTCTTGGAGGGGGGAAGAAGTCATGGCGAATTTAGCTCTGCGTCTTAGGCTTGGAAATTGTTTCCCATTGTGATACACTTTAGGTACCTCTGTGGCTTTGAGGACCTTGCCTTAAGTGAATTGAGAGCGTATTTCATTTTGAGATGTGACTGGAGGACGTGTAAGGTTGACTTCAGCTCCTGAGTGTCCAATTCTCTTTTGAAAATTACTTCAGTTTCACAGTAATTTAGAAGCTTTTGAAAATTTTCCTCTTTCTGTCTCCGGCTTCTCCTTGTGTAAAATAGAGATAACAACACCTTCAGGACCCACCGTATTTTAAAAAAGATTTGCAAGCCTCTGAAGGACAGCACGCAGAGCATTGAGCATTAACTCACTAATGGAAGAGTTTGGCAGATGAGAGAAAACTCGGGAAAAATTACAGCCGCTGATGGTCAGGGTGAGGCTGGGATGTCTTTTAAAGAGACCCCTTTTGCTGGCAGTGGTAAGATATGTAAATCAGGATGTTTGTCATATTCTTTTGCCTTAAAATGAGTAGCTTTCAGCACACAGGAATGAGGTTGTTGAAGGCTTATGGGCTGATTCAGGTAATTTATGATGGGACTATATAGCTGGGGGAATGTATTTGTCCATGCTGTTTGAAAGGCTAGCATTTGCAAACTAAAGTAAACCCACCTCACTAGACTTTTACAAGATAACCTTGGCTAAGCATGGCTGACCTTCCTCCTCAATTGCTATGAAACGTGTCCTCACTCCCCTCCCCACACAGTGCCTTGTTCTGCCAAACTCTCTCTCCCCCAGACACAAAGTTCTGCTCTGGGTCAGTGATCTGCTGCGAGGACTCCTGCGTTGACTTCAAGGCTCATGGAGGATCTTCTGTTCCTAGGACAGCAGGTACTGAAGGTTTTCTTCCACACCATAAAACCCCCAAAGCTATAAAAGTGTGGGTTTGTGTATTGAACCTGTGCCTCCCTCCTGCTCCACTTCTGAAAAGCTGGGCAAGGGAACGGGGCCAAGTGTTTCAGGGCTGCAATTTCTGAGTGTGGAGAAGCTCCTGTGTTGTCTTCAACCAGAGGAGGTCAAGTCGGTCACTGTTTCAGTCCCTTGTAAGGAGTCACTTCACAGGTTTGTGCCTTCTGGACACATGAGTCCACGTTATAATACCTGCTTTCTGTGGTGATTGCTGAGTTGGGCTTTTATAAGGTTTAACTGATTGGTACTTTGTCCTTGAACCAATTTGCTTTCTTCAGATGCACAGTATCTGAGATTGCTGTGTAACTTGACCATTTCTGAGACGTTAGCCAGTAGACTGGGAGGGGTGTATTTTAAAATTTGTTGACTTTTAACATTTCTTTGCTATTGAGAGTCCAAGGAGTTTTTGTGTCCCATGGTAGACATGCCTTCTTATGATCCCGTATTGGACTGGCAGTCGGTCCCACCGTCTCCCCAGGTTTTTACATGCAGAATTTTCTGATGAGAATATTGCTTAAAGACAAAAAAATAATTTTTCTTTTTGGTGATTCTTATGTAAAACTACAGCACACAATAAAACAACTTGTGGCATCCAGGCATTTTTTTGATTTTTAGAAGTCTTGGATTTATCCTGAAATGGTGCAGAGTCTGTAGGGATGTGCAATGAATTTCTGAATTTTTGGAGGGAAAATACAGTGCTCTTCCACTTCCTGAGGGTTAATCTGCATGTAGACAGCTATTCCTGGGCTCTACGGTGAGGCGATGGCCCAGTCTTCCTTCAGCTGTCCCTTCCTCTCCTCTTCAAAGACTTATGTTGGAATAGTTGCTATTAGAAATCAACCAGGTAAAATAATGCGTGCGTGTGTGTGTGTATATATACCTATATATAAAAATATAAAAAATACATGTGTGTATATGTATATATGTGCGTGTGTATAAATAAAATAGGCAGCGGCACAGATGTTGGCTCTCTGACAATAATTAACACAGTCAAATGTAAATGAAAACCTTATTCACAAGATTTACTTACTGTTTTACTGTTGTTTTATACAGAACTGAGCATTTGGGAATGAAAGAGAGAGTTGATTTTTACTGTTTCTGAGTGCACTGCAATCATATCATGTTAATAATCTAAAACAAAGCTGATCTTGCTTTCCCATATTGTAGCATGTTGAAAGAAGTGGGAATCATCTAAATTGTCTTAAAAGTGAGAGTGATTCCAGAAACGTTGACTGATAACTCACGTTACCTGCAATATTTTAAATGCTTAGATGGGAACTTGCATGGGATGCCTGCCTGAAGGCATTCTCAGCTGTAAGACAAAAATGACATAGGGAGGCAGAGTAGAACAGAGCACAGTAATGTTTCTAAAACATTTACAGTAATGAGATGCATAAAATACTCCCCAAATATTCCCAGTAGTTGTGTGACCAGCGTTCAGGATTCTGCTCTGCCTTTACAGCAGAAGAAACCTGAAAATGTGTATTTCTGTCAAAGCAAACACCAGTAAGGATATATCTGATCCTGCTTTTGGGACCATGAATTTTATTACCGAGTGAAGTGTCTGGTTCTGACATTCCAGGGGGTGTTTTCTGTTGCTTCAAAACCTTTTTGGACCTTTCTTTCAACTTTCATCTCTGGTTAAATGGCTGCTTAACCCTGCAAGGCACTGCAGAAAAAGCACGTTAATATTTTCATCTGGGGGTCTGCCATGACCCAGCACTACTGCTTTTACCCAGAGGCTGGTGGAAGTCTGGATGTCAGTTGTTGTTATCTGATAGCCATGTACAATACCCAGAGAGGTGCTGTGCAGATCAGAGGTCAGGGATGGAGCTACAGATTGGTCGATGAAAGAATTTGGTTATTGTGGAAGCAGGTTAAAGCAGGGATCAACAGGAGTTACGGTAGCTGGGTTTTGGCTGAGTGTCGTGGTGTTCTCCAGATTTCAGGGGGCAGAGAAGATCACAGAGCTCATCAGGGATCTTTCACGTAATGTCAAACAGCTCTTGTCAGACTTGCTCCTTTGTTTTCAGAAAGACAGGATGATATTTTGGAATATGTTTACTATTGCAATTTTGCTAGACTGGTTTTTACAGCCAGAAGAAATGGATAAGGGTTTGTCTTGTCCCATTTATCGATGATGTCCCGAGTCCTCATTTCTCAGGTGTGTGTTGGGTTGTCCAGCCACTCCAGCTCGTGTGTTCAGTGGTCCTGGCAGATCTGCACTTCACTGAAGTTCTCCGTAATGTATTCACAAAAAGTGATAAAACACTCCATAAGAGGCCTCAAGGAATGATTAGTTTAATCTTCAATTAGTTCCCGCTGAGACTTGATGAGAAATCATTTGAAAAGGTATGCATGAGCTTTAATATAATCTGCCAGTCCAGTTATCATGAAGCATAGTTTGCAGAGAGGAAAGACATTGCAAATGGAGAAAACCATGACGCTAGCATTGAATATTTTAGACTGCTGCCTTTGATGCATTTTTGGTCTGCTTGAATGGCTTCAGCCACTGGGATATCGCTATTGGGCATTAAAGACAGCCTGGGGGAAAGAGTCAGTGCAAACAGTATGTTCGTGCAAGCTGTCACTGCTGGGATAATGTTGCAGTATATTATCAGGGAAGAAAATTTTCATTTACATGGCTAGTGAGATGCTGACAAGAAGCAGTCATACTTGTTCTGCCCTTGCTTGGGAAAGTTTGTGGATCAGGCTGTTGAGCTCTTCTTAAATCCACAGCAAAACAGGAGCTAAAGCCAGTCCAAGTAGTTTTTACAATTTCCTTTCACAGTAAGGTGAGTGAGGTGGGGGGATAAGAGGACTGACTTCCCAAATCCTTTGGAGTTGGCCGATTGCCTCTAGTGAACAGTTGCACAAGAGTGCCTCCCTTGGGAAACGCACTATTGCTTTCTGTTTGCACAGCACATGGAAAACATTGGCCACTCTTACTAAAGAGAATGAGATACTGTGTTGTGAGCTGGCTTGATTTTTTTTGTACATTGTTTATCTTGTTTCTTTGTGATCAGAGGATGGTTCCTAGTTGCTTTGTTTAGGTCTCTGGTCCTACAGACAATAAAGTTGTTTAATATAACCAAAAAATCCCAACCTTCTGAGCAATTGAGGATTTGCTTAGAACATGGGGATCCAAAAGTGCTCCTTCTGGCTATGCAGAAATCTGTCTGTCCATTGAATGTCTAGGGATGAAACAAAATAAAAATTCCCTAGTGCCATTCACATCTGCCACGGACTCCCTTCAGACAGCTTGTCTGTACTTGCATCTTCACACTGGATATCTCCTGCATCTGTGTGGCTTTAGGTTCCATATGTTTTACATCTGCACTCCCCCCTCAAACATCTGGGTTAGGTTTCTTATTTATGCTGGTTATGCCCAGCCCCCTGTGGAGTTTGACTGGAAATATGTAGGCTCGGCACTACTGAAAATCTGGTCTGTATCTCTTCAATTTTGTTACTATTCAGAATAATCTTTGCTCACCTAGAGGAGGCAGCTTTGTTGCCAAAAAATGTCATTTGAGTGCTCACTAACCTGCTACAGGCAAACTGAGTCCACTTAATCCATAATTTAAACTAATCTTGTTGATTGCAGTCATGTGATCTACTCAGCAGAGAAATGGATGGTGGCAGGTACCCTGTCACTCCTTTTGGTAGTATTAGCTTTGCTTGCCTCCAAATCTGCATCAGGGGAAGTTCAGATTGGACATTAGGAAAAGGTTCTTCACTGAGAGGGGTGGTCGGTCACAGGAACAGGCTCCCCAGGGAAGTGGTCACGGCACCGAGCCTGTCAGAGTTCAAGGAGCGGCTGGTCGATGCTCTTAGTCATGTGGCTTAATTTTAGGTAGTCCTGCAAGGAGCAGGGAGTTGGACTTGAGGATCCTTATGGGTCCCTTCCGACTTGAGATATTTTATGACTCTATGAATACCCACGTTGCGGTGGGTATTTATAGGCAAGCTGCTTTTGCCTGCAGAGACCTACACTTATTCAGGGCGCATCCTCTGGTTTACAGCACTGAATGCCATGTTGAATAAAAAGCACTGGGGAGGATTTTAATGTCACTGGTGGTATTGGACAGCTGGTGTTGGACGTGAAAAAGTTTGCATCCAGAAATGGTCTGTAGATGTGCATTAGTTCAGGAGAACTTATGAAAGGAGGCAGACGGACTTCCTCAGGCTGGCCAGAATGCTCCTGTGTGTGACAGCTAGAAAATGTTTCTTTGATCCATGGGGTGATGGGTTTGCTGGCAGCATTTCACTGAGGTCAAGAGAGGAACCAAATACACACTCCTTGGTTTAGTGATAGCTGAAACAATAGAAGCTAGTGCCCAGACTGGAGGAGCATGCTAAGACTGGAATATAAACTGAACCCGCGTGGCTGGGGAGGGGTTGGAGCTGCATCTGATAAACAGCAGAGAGTCATGGAGAGGGAAAAACAGCTGGAAAAAGCCAGGAGTCAATGAGGAATGTAAAAGCAATTGCAGTACAGGCTTAAGGTGAAGGCAGCAAGAGGAGACGTGGTGTCCCAGGGCAGAAGGCTGGCTGGAGGGGCATGCTTGGATGCAAGGGGGGAGATGACCCCTCCTGGCTGTCCCTGGGATGTTCAGGGAACAAGACTGTGCATGCTGTAAACCAAGAGGAGTCACAAGATCCCAAATACTGGCAAACCGCTTTGTGTTAAAAGGGGCAACATTATATGCATATCACAATAAACCCTTCTGCATTGAGATGGGTCGTTCTCCTGCCTGTCAGGAGACGTGAGAGCTAATGCCTAAGTTCCCAATACTGTGTTCATCTTGGAGCTGCAACTCAGTGTCCCAGTAGCTGAAGAATTCATGTGGATCATCTGTGCAAAGGCAGAAGTCATCCTTTTGGGGGAAGCATTTGGAAACACAGACCATACAGGACTTCACAGGCCATATGGCTGCACAGTGTCTGTGGGACGACATGGAAACACATGCTTCTACTGGAAACCCCATGTGTTTTCACTGGGGATAGCATCTTTTCCACGTAGCTCTCTGATGGGCCACTCAACTCCCCTAAACCACTTTGAGCATGGCATTGGGTATAAAGTCAAGACCAACCACAATCTGCTGTGTGATACTTGCAGCTCAGTCCCTTGAAAGCCGTATGTGTTTCCCATGCAAGGACACAGAGATGCTGTGGGATGCCTGACGTCGCTGGCAGCCTGTCCCAGAAATGGCAGCTACTTCTTGTACAGTCTCAACTTCCATTAGCAACCACTTAAGCAGATAAGCTCTTTGGCTATTACAGCGGTGCTGGTGAATTTGGTTTTACTTATCTTTTTGGCAGCTCTCAGATCAGGCAGTCCTTTACGACTATCGTCTGAACTTTATAGGTTGCAACACTTTTCTTGAATTTCCATTCCTGAGGCTGCCTCGCAATAATACCCAAAACACCATTTACATTTTAGTATTTAAATCTTTTATGAACTGATATGAAAATCTCCTGTGCCCTACATATTTTATCTGAAATATATTTTCTTTTTTCATTCTTGTAAATTTTTCTCTGTGGGGCTGGAGAGCTGAGCAAACCCTTGCAAGGGGAAAGGCCTGCAGCTGGGGGTAGTCGGGGGTAGTCTGGGGTCTCCAAGCCGAAGCACAGAAGAAGAGTTGGAGAAGCTCCTGCCTTTCTTGACTTGGCAGACATCTTTGATTTCTAATGCTTTTTATTTGCAAAACCTGTGGTTGATTAACCTGCAGAACAGCAGCACGTAATCGCAGTGCCGTTCCCCCATTGAGATGAGCTGGTGCGAGGCGTTCCCCGGCTGCCTTGGGGTAATTGCTGGGCTTGCCTGGAGTGTGGCTGTGGGTGGAGGGCAGGATACGGCAAGGGACCAGAGCATCCCCACGTCCATCACGGGCCTTGGCCGGGAGTCAGGCAGAGACAGAGTGGGGATGCAAACAGCTGCTAGGTGGATGCAGCAGGCTGCCAAGCTAGTAGCAAGCTCCGAGCGGCAAGGCTGGGCTTCTGGCAGGGAATTGCCAGCGATTTGCACTGCAGTTTCTCTGAGGTTTCTGGAAAAGGGCCCAAACCACTCTCCTTTCTGGAAGAACAGCAAGCTAGAACCCATTTATTCAATGCAGCTCTAATGCTTGCTACCACAACGGTGCAAAAACTTGCTTAGCTGGAGTCCTGTGCCAGTGCCAAGCTCCCTGCTCTTGGCTCGCTTCTCATCTGTTTGAAGCCAGAGGATGGCTTCTCGCTAATGGATCAATGAATTGATAACCTCCTTCAAGCATTTTTTTAAATATCACTACCTTTTGCACTGCTGTTAGCAAGGGATGAGACCAGGAGCATTAATTCTTGCTGGGGCAGAAACAATGCCGCATGCCGCGGCAGCACCATCATGGTCAAACCAGCTGCCATTATCTGGTTTTTCGTGACATGGAGCTTTTCTCCTGCCCTGCTGAGTCATGGGAATGTCTCTCGGCACAAGGCACAGGGCAGACTTCTGCGCAACAGGGATTATTTTTCTTCTTTTGTGATATATCTCAAATCCAAACTGGATTAAATCATGGTCTACGTCTAAAGCGAACTGTTCAGAACAGGTTCTCAGAGGAATTTACTTCTGAAAGAGACATATTTGCATAGTATGTTAGGAGCAGTTTTTAATGAACTAGACACCTTCCAGCACGTAGCTTGCTAAAATGTGCTAAAAACCAAACATGGGCAGGAGGACTTATTGACTAACCCCTGTAAGTAAGCAGGGCCAAAGTAATTTCTTTCAAGTGGGATTTGGGAAACCATTCATTGGGAACTGAGCAATTTTCATTGTAATCTGATGTGTTGCTTGCTTACCAGAAAAGGAGTATGTCTGATACTACGTACTGCAGGGTTGTTCCATATGCCAAGGACCTGCAAATGATTTCTTAAGAGTAAGCAAATCTCAGAAATGCTCTGTTTGTTATAAATTGAACTGGGAGTATGACACATGTAGAACTAATGTCTTTGCTCTCTGTACTATATAACTAAATTTTTAAGAATATTGCCTGTCTCTCCCTGTATGCCTGAAAATTTAGGGACATGTGTGACTGAAAGTCCATCTAGTCTGGCATCCTGCCTCCATATATTGTAAGAGCCAGGCATTTTGGGAGTGGTTATTTGAAACTTCTGGACATAAGGGATTTCCCCTCCCCCCCCAATATGCTAAACTAGGGTCTGTTAACATGAGTGTTTGTGTTCCTGCTAAACTTGAAAAAAATACAAAGTAAATAAAAAAAAAAAATCTTAGTACTGTAATTTTAAATCTAATTACTACCAACATACCAGTCTATACCTGGTTTCTCCAAGCAGTGAGTTCCTTGGGTTCCCTGCAGTCCATGAGCTCCTTCTTCTAAAGCCCCACACAATTCCAGTTCTCCCCCTTGTCTGTGCTAATGCTTCCTGGTCTGACCACAAAAACTGCTGAAGCCCCATTTCCCAGCTTGTCTGCATTCACCTCACTGTCTCTTGCCATCCTTCTCTCTCCAACTGAATGTCTGTACAAAGCTGGCTTCCATGGTTACTACTAAAATAGGCAAAGGAGATATTTTTGGTCGGAATCTGCCAGTTCAGCAAGATCAAAATGCTTTTGGGAAATGTTCTGATTGCTGTGAAATTCAAGCAGGATGTGGTCTAGCAAAATGAAATCAAAAACCTCCGCAGTTTCCGCCAGCTCACCTGCACCTTCTCAGACCGTCGATCTCCTGGGCTGCCCGATACCCTGCTCCACCATCAGGGAAACCTGCCACACAGACAGCCCCATGGCAGGGCATTTGTGTGGAAAAGTTTATTTTTCTTATTTTTGTTCTAAGCATTGGCATACCAAAATCTTCTCTGCCCCGTGTCAGCCAGGATGCCTTCCCCTCAGCCAGCTTCCTCCAGAGCACCCATTTCTGTTGTCAGGTTTCTTTGCAGGTATCATTTATTTTAGATGTACATAAAAGCTATTCAACCGTGAGATGGCTGTTGCTCAGAAAGGTATTGCTGTCACTTGTCCCTCCTGGTCTATCCTGTTTGTTTCCTTTGTGGTATGTCCCAGTTAGGTTGCAGACACTCTGACAAAAAGGGCTGTCCTTTTTTTTATGTAACTTGAGACACCTACTGTACTTCCTCAGCCTGAATATTTTGTTTCTTTTTTATCTTTGTTCTAGGACCTCCTGCAGTTTGGATAGCTTTTTGTTCCTTTACAAATGCCGTTGTACTGTTAAACTTCACTCGCGGGTATTAGGACAGCACGAGCTGTGGTTTGTGTGCAGTTTTACAGCACTGATCTGATGGCTCTGTGATCACAACCCTTAAGTTTTTTAACAGCTTCTGAGCCTTTACAAACCCACACGACTCCATCACCCAAGGAGACCGGCAGACCGAACGGTGCATGGACCTTATCAGAGTTCCCAAGCCCAGCTCCACTGTCTGCAAGGCGCTTCCCTACCTTAGGGTGAGCTTCTGGTTTCCAGCACTCTCCTGAGCACAGCAGCTTCACTGCTGTGGACCTCTTGGTTTAACGGAGGAAAAAAGAAAGCAGCAGTTTCTCTGTGGTTGCCTGTCTCTGCCTATCTCCTCTGGCCAAGCTTTTCAGAAGCAATGGAAGAAGACTGTTTCTTCTCTCATTGCATTTATCCGTCTTTGCAAATGGCAGTGTGCAGCAGAGACACTAAAAACTTCGTTTCCAGTAAGACTTCAGAAAGTGGGCATTTTAGTCCGGTGGATGGCAAAATGTGGGGCAGGAGACAGCCTCCCAATATGTGCAGACAGCTTTTTTTGAACTTAAAACTTTAGTATCCCACTGCAATGCAAATCGCAAATGCTTTGTTTTTAAACAGCCACACACATACTTTAAAAATGTGTTAAAACAGAGTTTCTATCAAGTGTACCTGCACTGAAATAACCAGAGGATGAACACATGTTCTGCAGCCACTATCCAATTTCAAGATTTGTTATTGCCCATGTGTTATGCTCCCCGTGGGCCAGACTGGAGGACTGCAAGGAGCAGTGACAAGCCTGTGGTTTGGATGCCCTTGCTTTCAACAGCTTGCCCTAAACACAAAAGGGTGCAAGCAGCTTCGTTTTTTGAGTTATATGTAATCAAGACATTACACGATAGTCTACTGCAATACCCACATGTTTTAGAGAGTAGGACCTGTGTCTTTGAGGGGTGATGCATACTTCTGATGGCCCTCCAGCGGGGATCTCCTCCTCCTCGTCTTGCTGCCTAAAAGGGTGTTTGCTGCCAGTAGTGCTAAAACTGGGACCAGGCCAATTGGTCTCAAGGCTTAGCTGAACAAAACCCAATGTACTTCCATATCTGAAATCCAAATAGGCAGTGACCTGTGTATCAGCACCTCTATATGCAGCTGCCCATTTGGATTTCAGACATAGAAGTACATTTAGGAGAAGTTGCAGAAATTTCTTGCATCGTAATGGAAGAAATTCCGATTTGCCAAGAAGGTGCTGCCTATCCTACCACAATCCCCATAAGCAGGATCAGACATGCTCTTCTGTAATCACAGTTTAATGGCTTACAGTTTGTGGGTTGAGCTCAGGTAATTGACTGACTAGAGCCATTGCCTCCCTGCAAACACAAGGGAAAACACCTTTCCCTAAAACTTGGCTACAGGAAGTTTTATTTGGCATGTGTTAGCCCTCACTTGCAAAGTTGAAGGCTATATATGCAGTCAGTTAGCAAGGATCACTTGACGTATAGTCAACAGATATGTTAGGATTAATGGAGTTGCCTGAACTCTGTGATAGAAACATCTCTAGGTGAACTTCATTAGATCCACATCTGCAAATTAGAAACCCTTCTACCCTGTTTGGGTTTTGTTATCTTTAGAGATCACCATGAAAGGTGGAACAGCTGTGAGGGCTATTATTCAAGCTGATAGATAATTATTTCAAAAAAGTTAGGGATTTAGACAGATGATACAAAGAACATATTTGCTACAGGATCACTAAATTGATGTTCCTCTGAGCTCTTAGGAGCAGGTGTGCATTAAAGGGAAGGGCATGAGTGAGAGCCTCAAGCCCACTGAGGTGGGTGTTCATAAGTATTATCTTCTAGACTTGTCATTGCAGTGCCCGTCAGAGGAGGGACTGGGGTGAGCAGGACAGTGGAGGAGAATAGCTTTCTCCTACAGATGGAAGTCATCTACAAAGGTGTCCTCAGAAGCTTTATTACGTATCTCAGTGGTTTCCAAGAGAAGCAACAGCCTTATTTTATTGATGAGAATAGTTACAGCTTCAGTTGCTTGCATGGTACTCGGTGCCAGGCTGGTCCCCACTCTGGAGGAGGCTGATGCTGGAGGACTCTGCTGTCAGCAGAGGTGTCGGAGCAGAGCGTGTGACGGATGTCAGCGCCCAGTGCATCCATGCCTCGGGTCTGACACAGTTGCAGCCTGTCATGCCAGCAGTTACTCTGGGTTTGGTGACCAGCCAGTCTTTGAGGTAGATGATGAATCTTGACTGGCCTCCAGCATGAGAGGGGTGAGAAGTAGCTGAGTGCTAATGGAGCTCCTCCTTCCTAATGCTCCTGTCCGGGGAGGGACAGCTCTCACTGCTGCGGGGCTGCTCTTCCCCTAAAGGTTTGCCAGTCCTGGCTTAGCTGTTTCTCCCGACTCAGGGGCCAGGACAAGGGGTTAGTGACTCCCAGGGAATGTGCAGATCTGCAGAACATCAGTGGAGAGAGGCACAGCCTGGAGAGGTGTTTTTTTCCTCCCCTGGCTCTGGTGAGGACTGCAGGTATTATTTGGGGGTAAAAAAAGCCTTCCTTGCTTTCAGCTCCACATAGCAAAACAGCCACTTTATCAACTGCTTGGCACATGTGCTTCAGCGAGGCAGAGGACGCCTGTGGAGTCTCCATAATTAATATCAATGACTTTCTCAGAGGAGGGGATAAAACCTGAGTCCTGGAAACTTAGATTCCCTTCTGGTGCGGAGGGGAGGGGAATAAGGGAGGTATTATTAGAAAGCGTTTCTTTTATTTAACAGATGTTAAATAGCACTATACCACTACACCAATCTGTCAATTACACTAATAGGAAACAGCGTATAGAAAAGTTGAGATGTGAATTGTACAGGGAAACAACTGCTCCCCTCCTGCAGGATCCCGGGTTGGGAGCTGGAGGCCGGGCATGGCCCCAGCAGATGGTGCGGAGCTCAAGGAGCAGCCGCACATATGCCAGGCACATGTGGATGGAAAGGGGAAGGAGTACTTGTGGACCATCACGGAGAGAACTTGTTGCAGCTGGACAGGTTCTCTCCCACCCTGTCCTGGTTGTCGTGCTTGAAACTGGATTAAAAAAGTGTTTAAAGCAGAGACCATAGGTATCTTTGGGTTTTTTACAACATATATATATCATGCTACATGTTTCAGTGGTCTTAATCAGCATTTTCAGAACTTGGGTGGATTAAAGTCTGCAGGGGAAAAACAAACCCCTAATGGATGATTAAACATTGAAAAGCAAGCTTGGCTTTGCAGTAGCGTGCATTGGTCCCAAGTCAGCCCCAGGGCCGTAACAAGGCGCTTTCCTCAAGGAGTTTCCCTTTCAGACACTGCATTGCTTCCTTAAACATGTCCTGGTGATCCCAAGCCACTGGCTACGACTGCAGCCAGCCGACTTTCATATGGTTTTATTAACAGAGCTGCATGGAGCCCAAGGTTAAGTGATGGGAATTTCAAAACAAAACAAAACAATAAATTAATAAAATGAACGTGTCACCAGCTGATCCTCTTCTGACCACCATCTGTCCCCCGATCATGTGATGTCTCCCAGCTGGCCACCCAAGAGACAAACCATGCAAGATCATCACAACATATGCTGCTATTTACCCATTTTTAAAGGTAATAGTTGCTAGGCTGTCATATTAGTAGTTAAAAGTAGTTATTTGGAAGCTAGGGGANTTTTTTTTTTTTTTTTTTTTTTTTTGAGGAAGCCAGTGACTCAGCAGGTATATTTCTGACAGAGGCATGTTCAGGGTTGGATCAGTGGAAGTTCCTATGTACAGTATATGTGACTCTCTCCTTCCCCCCGCCTTGTTCTATGGTATGTTATTGTGCCTTTTGTAATAAACAATAGAATAAATAAAATAGAAAGAAGGCAACGATACTACAAATTTACTAGTGTACCTTTTAGGAACATTATGTGCTCTCTGCCATCTCCAGGTCGCAAACCAAGCTGTGCATTTTTAAACTATTGTTAAGATCAAGGATGTGGTTATGAGAAGACTTACAATTTATAGGATACTTAAGCATTAAGGATTGAGGCACAGAACATTTCCTGGGGATTAACGACTGACTGGGTGAGCCTCAGGCCATTAACCCCTGCCTGTCATTAATCTTCAGGAAATGCCCTGCAGTGAGGTCGTTATTGCTGTTATATGCTGAAACAGAAAATGATAATAAGAAAGGTCCGTCGTTTATTTATTTATATTTTACATAACACGGTTATATTGGGACAGTAGGAAATTATCATCTTTCTCTTTAGCTGGTCGTACTGCTTGAATTAACGCAGTTCATGCATCTCACTATTTTGTGAAAGCTTCTTGTCAGATTGCACGAGTGTAAGCAGGGGCAGAATTTGGCCCCACTGCTTGTGTTGCACAATATTCAATACGATGAAAAAGCAGTGCTTCTCTGGTATAACTGCTGGCAGAATTTAGCCCTATACAGAAACCAGCTCAAAATGCTTGTTTTACAGCAAAGCAATTTATTCACAGTTCTAAGCATCTTGCAGCCTTTTTTTAACTCATTGAATAATCCTTTTAGGTTCCCCATAAAGCAGGTGAAATGCTTCTGCTGCAGTCCTAAGGCGGAACACAGGCTGCATAAATAGCATCTAAATTACTAGGAATACAAAATACATACACAGTAATACATACCTACAAAGGCAAATTCATACTGACAGGACTGCAGTGTGTGCTTATCAGCAGCAAAACATCTCAGGGAAAAAAAAGTGGCTTTATATTGAAATTGTATATACATTTCTCTCTCTATTTAAACACTTAAATACTATTTTGTGCATGTTCTTAAACCCAGATGCAGGCTCCTTTTTAATGAGCCTGCCTGCTTAAACATTTATTAGCTTGGAGATGTATAGTTTTCATAAAGCTGGCTGAAGCTTTTTGCAGAACATCTTTGCAAAAAAATCTTTTTTTTGTGTACATGGCCTCAGTCCTTGCAACCTCCTAGAGAGTCTGTCAAGGCGCAACTTAAAAGCTCGTTCAGGCGACCATGACCCCCTGCTAGCAGATTGTCTGCCTAAAAGGTAAGGGAAAGCTAAAAAAGAAGTAGAAACTTAAAAGTAGCTTCTCAAAGGCTGCATAGATCTTTTTTTTGTTAAACCTAAAGTGTTTAAAAGCTTTAATATTGATGGCCTGTCAACTTTGTCCTGATTCTTTGGCTTTCAGTTAAAAGGTTTTTGTTGTTGTAGCTTATGCAGTTGCTCTGTTGCTATGGAAACGTGACATCAAAATGACGTTTCTCTGTTTAAAAGCTTTTAACTAAATTCCTGCCTGTCAGATGTAGGCCCCATTTTGTGCACTCAAGCTTCAAGCTGTTGCAAAAAGGTTTCATATGTTCTGTTGTCATTCAAATTCTTTATCCACATATGCATGTCTTGCACTACAAAAAACCTCAACTAAAAACTCAATCTATATTAAGTGTCCTCTTTTAAAACCCTTTTAGGTCAGTCAGCAATGGCTGCAGCAGAAATTCCCAGTTACATTGTCTCTTCTCAGACTGAGAAACACAGGAGGGCCAGAAACTGGACTGATGCAGAAATGAGAGGTTTAATGCTGGTTTGGGAAGAATTTTTTGATGAGCTGAAACAAACTAAAAGGAATGCCAAAGTTTATGAGAAAATGGCTAACAAACTCTTTGA
>VYZV01037214.1:235-27067 GCA_013401275.1 Pandion haliaetus | reverse complement strand
AACTCTTACTGTATTAGCTATAGCTAAGCATAAGTAGGCTTAATTTTCTAAAATAAAGCGTGAATTAATATTGCACAAAAAGACAAACTGGATTTTAATATCTTTCATGAATTTCTAATTCTATTGCAGCACTTCATTGGATAGTAAATATTCTCATGCAATATTAAAATATTTTACAACAATACTCAAAACATTGAAATAATTATAAAAACTGGTGTTTATGACTGCTTGCTCAGATTAATATTGGGGTTTATTTGAGGGGGGTTAATTATGATTAATAGTATACATATTTCCACAGACATGTAATATTTTACTTTTTAGATTTTTCAGTCTCCATCATATTATAATTGTAGCCTTTGATCTTAGGTCTTAAATTTAAGTAGGATAGTGCGTGTGTCTTCTGAGTTCATGAGTGGCTGTCTGCAGTTCCAAGAAACTGGGTCTGGATGATGGCCACACCTCAAAAGAGAGGTGAGAGCTGAGACTGTTTAACCTGGATAAGAGAAAGTCTGGGGAGGAGGGGTGGGTTTATCAATGTTTATAAATACCTGATAGTAGGGTGTAAACAAGACTGACTCTTCTTACTGTTGCCTAATAACAAGTGAAGAGGCAATGGGACCAAATTGAAACTCAAAGTTTCACCTAAACAGAAGAAAACTCATTTTTAGTGTGAGAGTAGTTTAACACTGAAGCAGGTTGTCCAGAGAGGATGTAGAGTCTTTGTCCTTGGAGATACTCAAAACCTGACTGGACACAATCCGGGGCAACCTGCTCTTGCTGACCCTGTTTTTAAGCAGGGATGTTGGACTAGATGATCTCGAGAGATTCCTTCCTTGTAATTCTGTGCTAGCCCACAAGATCAAAAATACATTAAGTGTCACACTGAAGAAAATTTAGTGCAGGATTTCATGAAAGGCTACAGTCATTCTGTATAATGTGTAGTCTTGATTCCCCCTCCCACCCCCACAGAAGTGCATAGTACTTACGCTGTTTTAGGATCATGCTACTATGTCATAATGTGAAGTTGTTAACATACTACTTTTTGGTCTCATGTTTTAGGTTAATATATTTGCATATCTCTCTTATGAATTCTATTTATTGTGAACAAGTCTTCCACAGCAGTCCAATAGTCTTAGAGCCAGGCTTTCATCTTATGCAAGCAATGGAGTTCCACGGAAGTTAACTGAGTTAGTCTGGTACACACCGGCTGAGAATCTGATCCCAAGTGTGCATCAGCGCAAATGAAAAAATATTTACTTGGAACAGAAATCTAATCACTGCTGACTTAATGTTCAGCAAAGAAAGTCCACAGTAAGCCTTAGCACGAGTCAAAGTTACACAGCTGCATCTCTGTATCTTTCTGAAACCGTGCAAACTTGCCTCATCTTCCTTTGTTCCACTCATCTTCTCAGATATCAGGGCCCTGCATGTGGAATACTGATTTTCTCCTTGAATCCTTGGGTTCCAGCAGCATCAGCAGTCATTGTGGTTCATTTACTTTACTGTGATGTCGTGACTGTTTATTACATACGCAACTGGGTAAGATGTTATGACTTTATGGTAGGAAATATGCAGAGAATACTTGAACATAGGCAAAAGGTCACGTGGACTGAGAACAGGGCACGTGCAAATGCTCTTTCATTTGAAAAAAGCATTTATTATATTTAACAAAACAATAATGAAAAGCACTGAGCTAGAACAAGCTGTCAGGATGGTGTTTGGCTAAAGGGCCTAGGAGTAGAAGCTGCAGTACAACATGCATGTTTCACAAACTGATAGTTTCAGCACCTCAAGTAATTACACTATTACTTAGTCATGCCTTCCCCAATGTCTTCCCTTTTCCATATTACCATTTCTTATCTAATGCCTAATATTACATTTCAGTCCTATGAGTTGACTTCAGTTAAAAGGTTCCTACATTGCAGATGTATATGCAGAATCAAGAATGTGGAAAGACGTTGAAAAAAGAAACAAAAGGAATTGTATAAATTGCATTTTTATCTAAACTATATCAAAACTGTTGATACTTTCGCCCCACTCTATTCAATAGAGGAGGATAATTAGGTACAATGCTGTTATTAAGGATGTGTCACCTGATATCTGAAACTGTTGAGTGAGCTGCTTCCAAAAGATGTATGTAATTATTTTTCAATCTAAATTCTCAACTGATAAAAGAAGGATGTGATTCTTTCAATTTGTGAGCTTAAATGTTTTTCAGTGAGAACCTGCTTTTTTTTTTTTTTTTTTTTAACTTCTCTTTCTTTATATGTGTTTATATATGTCCTGGTTTCAGCTGAGATAGAGTTGATTGTCTTCCTAGTAGCTGGTACAGTGCTATGTTTTTGAGCTAGGTATGAGAAGAATGTTGATAACACACTGATGTTTTCAGTTGTTGCTAAGTAATGTTTAGACTAAAGTCAAGGGTTTTTCAGCTTCTGATGCCCAGCCAGCAAGAAGGCTGGAGGGGCACAAGAAGTTGGGAGGGGACACAGCCAGGGCAGCTGACCCAAAGTGGCCAATGGACTATTCCATACCATATCATATCATGCCCAGTATATAAACTGGGGGGAGTTGGCCAGGGGGTTTGCCGCTGAGGGACTAACTGGGTGTCGGTCAGCACATGGTGAGCAATTGCATTGTGCATCACTTGAATATTCCAATCCTTTTATTATTACTGTTGTCATTTCATTAGTGTTATCATTATTAGTTTCTTCTTTTCTGTTAAACCATTCTTATCTCAACCCAGGAGTTTTAGTTCTTTTCCTGATTTTCTCCCCCATCCCACTGGGTGTGGGGGGGGGAGGAAGTGAGTGGCTGCGTGGTGCTTAGTTGCTGGCTGGGGTTAAACCACGACAATATAGCACATATTAGCAAACTGAAGCCTGCCAGCATCTTTCAGTTAATTCATCAAAAGCACGGATATTTCAGTCTGATGGCTTACCTACTTGGCATTAAGACTACACATTGTTCTTCTCAGGAAGTTCCTCCTCTGTACAGGATACTTGTAATGCAAGAACTATGGTCATGAACTCATAGATTTTAATATAATATGTTTCAATAGGAAAACAAGGAACAGAGTACTTTTGAATACTGATTGCAAAAACATGTGGAAGATAACCTCTCAACTTTCTAAGGAAAATGAAAACACAGTCTGTTGCTGTTTTAAGATATCTTAGTTACAGAAGAGAAAATTAAAAAATAAACTTGGGGAAAAAAATTAGCCAAATTTCAATTGATATTACAAATATAGAGTGTAGGAGCCGTTTCCTTGCATCCCCTACATTTCTATCTGTGAACATTATGAAGCCATCTCTTCTTGGCTACTTTTATGCTGACCCTTATGTATTTTTAAAGACCTTTTGGCCTTGGAACATCAACATTTTAACTATCTATCTTTTGATATTCTCCCCTTGAGAAGAAAGGGAACTTGCTCCTTTGCAAATTAATATAGAGTGAAATTTTCAGCTGATCAACATTCATCAGCATCTCCTTACACTAGCACATGAAGAAATATGCCAGTCACCTCAAAAGACTAAGAGATAAACTGGTTTTTTGCCTTCCCCTTGAAGTCAATCATTGGCTTGAAGTGAGAGCTAGTGGGAGAAAAAGATTTTTGTCTATTAAGGGAAAAAATTATGCACTCTTCAGATCAAATTCAAACAGCTATATTATCATTATTGTGATCATAATAACACAGAACTCTGAAACCAGTGAGAAGCAATTCAAGCAGGAAAGCAAGAAAAAAAAGCAGTTTTTCCCGCCAGTTCATTTCTACCTTTCAGAAATATAGATTCTGCATCCCCAGGTGTATACTATAATTTTCAGTAGACTCCATAAGTGATAAAAAATAGAAATAATGAACTCTGTAACAAAATATGCTATCAAGAGTTACATCACCAAAGTGACAGGATAAGTAGAAAATCAATCAGCTGATTTCTGACCCTGAGAAACTATGAGCAATATTGAAGATAGGAACTACAAATTAGATCAGTTTTCTTTGCCTCCAAAAGATAGGCACAACTACGGCTAGGGATAATAGGTGATATGTTCTGGGCTTCACAAGAATCACCTTGATAAACGCGTTTGATGCACTCCATTTTACCCTTTTCCAACAGGAAGCAAAGGAAGGGGACTCCTTCAAAATGTGTTATTAACCACCAAGTTCATAGATACAAATGTTATTGAAATACCTATTTGTTATTAATCCCCCAAACTGTAGTGAAAATTCAAGCCACAGCAGTAAAAAAACCCTGAAGTTTTAACACGGAGAAAAATACAATAACTTGTCATAGATTCATATTCCACTTGTAATATTTGTGATAGTCACAGGAGCTAGTAGGTTATTAGACTAAAAATAGACTTATCTCACAGGTTTTTTTCTTATTCCGTTACAGAAAAGTGGTATTTCAACTAGAAATAAGTGCCACAAATTTCTAAGTTTTGAATAATTGAATACCTGGAGTTAATGAGGAAACTGTGTAATTTTAAATTTGGTTCTAAGCTTTAGAAAACATAGATTATTCAGTCCAGATCAACCTTAAGGTTTTTGTGTACAGATTTTGCGTGTCACTTCACATCTCTCCTTCCTTGACTCCAATTTCATAAAGACTGAAAAAAAATATCACTTACCTGTCTTATGAAAATAGTGTTGGAATTAACAACTGTAGGGTGCTTTGGGATCTTCTCATTAAGAATGCTATGAAAAGAAAGAGAAATGCTTTTACTATTTTACATAAATAAAAACCAGATATGTACAAAGCAGTCATCGTACCACTACACTAACTGGGAAGAGGATCACGTGCTTCTGATTATGGTCCTTAAGTTTGGGTACTATTCTGCCCCCACTGTGACCTCTGTCTGTTCAATGATGGAGTCATTTGGACCATGAAGTCACATGCCCCAGAAATCACATCCCCTTTGTATAGCAAGACAGAGCAGAAAAAGCTACCTTAGTGCAAAGAACTTTCATTCTCAAAAAAAAGTATTTTCTTTTTAGAATCTATTTTAAGTTAACCAAGATTTTCTAAAGTTTTTATTTTGTAGTTAGTACCTCTGCTCATTGGTATGATTTCTGTAAAATTACTTGCTTCCACACAAAAATTAGCCTGTACACATTATAATTAAGGAGGAATAAGTTTCAGAAGAAACTTAGCTCATCAGAGGCCCAATCAAACATTTCTACTAAGTAACTGATTGTTAAAAGTGCAGGTTTGTGCCCTATGAAAGAAAATGTTTTCCAGTCTCTTGCATCTCTGTTCCAGATGTTCTTAGGTAGTCTTAGGTGCCTTCTTGACTACTTTTATTTTACATTTAGAGACACCTAGTGGCTCGAGTCTGATTTGCTCTGGAAAACAGCAGTGATTTCTCATTTCTGAATGAACCTCGGATGTTTTCAGATCTTACCTCTTAAAATACAGCATAGTAAACATTTGACTTTACAAGAAAAAAGCGCACTAAAATCCAGAATTGTATTTCACAGTACACATGAGAAGTTTGAGATGACAAAATATTTTGGCCTTTTTTTCTTGATAAAAATACACACGTGAAGAATAAACATATCTACTACTTTTTTCTTTATTACTATAGAAAATGTACCTTGATTTTTTTCTTCAGAACATTCAGTTTTTTTCATCTTATGCACCAGATTTGTTACTTTGGCCTCTGTATCTCTTCCTAAACAGAAATCCCAAACAGATGCCATTTTTCATCATTTCACATATGTTTGTACACAATCATCCCTCTGAATTTGTGATTTAATGGAGTGCTTGCACATAGCTGGCTTTCTTGGTGTCAGTGGAATTGCTCTACATGCAAAAACAGGTGGCAAAATAAAGCCCCTACCAAGAAATTAGGTAAGGCTCAGTAATTTTTCATCTCCACTCTTAAAAAGTCTTTCTAAGCAAACAGACTAACAGTCTTAGCTTGACTAATCTGTGATTTAGCAGAATGTTTTCTAACCCAGTCAGACCTGGTAATCTTACAAGTCTACAATTAGTTACATGTGCAGCAAATTTAATGTGCCTTTTCTTCATGCTTTCAAAAATTCTCCATTCTTGGGACACTCAATGATTACATTTAATCTGTATTAGCTCTGTACCCATATTTTTTTAATTGTAATCCTCTTCAGCTCACTTTAAAATATTTGTATTCAAGAAAAGCCATGGAATCTTAGTGGAAATAAAAAAATATGAGGTATCTATTTCCTTTATCACTATTTAATGAACATATAGGAAGTGATTAAATGAATATTTCTAAAATATCTGTAATAGCTCAGCAATTTCAGCCTTTTCTTTAAAAAAAAAAAAAAAAAATCATCACTTTATACCCTAAAGCCACATTAAATACATATCTACCAGAAACCCAAATATTTCCTATCCTGCTTCTGTAGAAAGACAGAATAGGTAATTTCTTTCTCCTGGATTTTCATGTCCCACAAAAGTAAGGCGTGAGGAACTCCTGGAAACAAATATAGTNAAAGCTGTGGTCATGATGCTTACTATGAGGAATTTTAAAATTGGGAAAAATTGTTACAAAAATTCCCTTATCCTTTTCCCTTAAAAATATAATTTAGTATTCCACGCTTTTCCTCAGAAAAACACACAGAACAAAAACTAAACCCATTTTATGCAGATAATACTGCAAGGCAAAATTATCAAGTTAGTAATTATAGCAAGGAAAAAGCCTTTAAAAATATTTACGAGAAGGACAAAACAAGATTATTTCTACAAGCTTAAAGTGTAGTTAAACTACCATTCAATAATAACAAATCACGTTTTCGCATTCTGAGCAAAATTAAGCAGTTAATAGGATTTAACTTTCCTCCCTGTTCTCCCTTTGCTCCCTCTAGCGTCTCAAAGGGTATATTACAGTCCTTTATCATTACAATAAATAAGCAAAACCGTACTTATTACTCATACTTGAAAATTTATTATCTTGTGAAACTACCCTATTGTTGGACCTAGCGGATACAGCATTATTTTCTGGAAGAAAAACACCTAATAAAGTACAGTTTGGAAATCCAGTAAGAAAGACATTAAGAGATTGAATTCTGTATTAACAAACACTGCCTTGCTTTCATTCCAGGATGTAACAAGTATAGACTTATTTCACCTTTTTATCCAATAGCAATTTGTGAAATTGCCTTTATTCTCATAAAAGCACTAATTTAATCAACAGTATTCTTAAGCCTCCACAAGTATATACAATGGTGAACATACCCATAGCTTATCTTTGCAAAACAACAGCTCCATTGACATGAAATGTGACATTTTTTCATCAATATGTCATCACATTATACATAAGATAACACTGTAAATTCTCAGTACTTGACAACTATCCCCTAATGTAATCTAAGCTAATGCTGTTTCATCTCATTTTATCCTCCTGTATGGGTGTTGTCTTTGCCACAACATTTTCAACTTAATGTGTATATGTATGTCTGTAAAAATATTAAAGTTTTTACATTAAAAAAAAAAATCACTGAACATCCTAAAAATAATTGAAGGATCAAATCTTAAACCTCATCTATTACTTTTCATACTACTGCTATAGACTATATGGGATTTGACAATGGCATAACAGCAGCATCCAGCAATTCTCTTTGCTCAGGAAAATAATGAGATGGCTAAACCGGGGATAGTGAGAAAGGGACACAGGGAGGGAGCATTTCACAGAAAAGAAGAGAGAGTAAACTAGAGTTCTGTGAATCTGATCATCATATCAACACTTCCAGAAACGCCATGCAAAAGTTATAGCAATGATTCCAATAATCGGGTCACTCCCACACTTAAGGCAAGTTCATTTTTTGGCATTATTCTTAAAGTGCTAGAATCTGTTCTTGAAACACGCATCAAAATCTCACTTTCTAACTTCTTAGAAGAAATTGCAACAAAGTGTTCCCAAACCTTGAACAATGTTAGCTAAAAAAATCTTGTGATATCTATAAATTGTGCTATTTTTTAGAAACAAATCATTAAAATAGTGGTACGTGAAGAGTACAGTTCTCAACAAAATACTTTTATTGCCTACACTGTGATTTGAAATCTGTCTTACCTGAGCACTTTTGATGTAAGTTACATCAGTTTAGCTTCAGATGTAGCGGTAAATCAATTTGGCTATAATGGCACAACTTTGTATGTGGGCATTTCATACTGGCATACATCTGGTTTCTAGCAGTTTAGTACAAGTTAAATTATTTTTAAGCAAAATTAAATCATATACACAAAACCGCTGTAGGTTTGGGAAATCTGTTCAACATCAACCCTATTAAGCTAATGCAGAAATACATACTTTGTGTTAAGCCAATACAGTAAAAATGCTATTTTAATGATTTACCTATTTTGGCTCTGTAGCAGTTCAATTGCTCTTTCCAAAATGAAATATTAAAATGAAAACTTTACATAAATATTATACAAGGTACGGGAGGTTTTATTTTTAGGTAGGACCAGTGCTTTAAAAAAACCAAAAATGTATAATTTGGGATGCTACCACATCCCTCTTACATTAAAACTTTAATCATTTACAACAGCTGAAAAGCTATGTATTTTTAAACTCAACGCTTCATATCATAGAGTCTGGAAATGAAATGAAACCACTTGGGTTTTTTGGGATAGTTCTTAATACCTGGAAGTGTAAGTGGTATATATGATATATATAGCTTTCATAACCAGTATTTTTAATGTGCATCTGTAAATGCCTTTAAATGGCATGGTATTAATACGTGTACTACTTTTATGGAATGATTTATTCTACCAAGTTAACAAACACGGTGTTGAAAGACAAAATAGAACTTGCACAGTTTCATGACCCTCTCTAAGCATAAGATGCAATTAAGGACTTTGGAGTGACCTTCCCTTTGTGTCAAATTGTGCTAAAATGTATGTGACAGTTTTTCTCATGGAAACCTCCATGTATCGATGATTAAGGAGAGGCTGTCAAAATTGTTTATTTAGGTTCACAGGCAGAATTCACAACTCACATGAAGTGCCAAAAAGCACAAGCAATATCTAGTTTATCCATTAGGTTACTTAGTCTCATACAATTATTTCACTTTCTTGATAAGCATC
Organism: Pandion haliaetus; assembly: GCA_013401275.1. Taxonomy (NCBI): domain Eukaryota; kingdom Metazoa; phylum Chordata; class Aves; order Accipitriformes; family Pandionidae; genus Pandion; species Pandion haliaetus. The sequence continues at coordinate 18,002 of VYZV01037214.1, read as the reverse complement.
TTCTGACCAAAAACTTTAGCTGAGGTTCCAGTTATCATTATTGACTTTAAAGGGCCTATGTTCATCTTTTCTGAGAAAAAGAATATTATTGTTTTTAAAGTAAGTTGACTTGTATCATCTCATTTTGCCTTCAGTATGTTTACTACTAAAATCCCCAGAAGAAAGCCCAGAAAAGAGGTACCTTTCTAAGTTTTCACCCAAGATACTATATTTCAGTGTTCTTCACTTGGCCTGATGAAACCTAACCAAACATCACCCTTTCCATTAAAGTTCTATGCTCCCAGTTTATAACTTGCCTACATGAAATGATTTATAAGGTGAAGTGGTTTAAAAAGTCTTATCTCTAAAGGTTTTTATTTTATTGCATTAAAAACATTCTGAAATCTGAACTACAGAACTGCTAAAACAAACAAAACCAAAAGTTTGGTAGGAATGCATTTCAAAATATTACAAACTTTACATGTTTGGGATTTTTTTTTTCCCCATTGCATTCACTTACCTCTAAAATGTAGCCCATAGATGCAGACTACAATTATATTAACACATTTTAGAATATTGCTGTTTATTTCAAGGCACATGCCTCAGGGAAATATTCTTAGTGTAAATATGAATGCAATAATAGTAAAATAAAACCACCACATACTTTAGCTGCCTTATTTATCATATTGAAACAGGAGAACCGTGGGCACTAAAAATAAATGTCCTACCATTCTTCCAACTTCCTGTGCATTTCAACATAGTTCTTAAAAAATATCAGAGAAATTTAGGAAGTTAAATTTCAGAAAAAAAGGACTTTTTTTTAATACAGATGAATCTCATAATTTTGCTTGCAGTCCTATATATGGTTCTAAGTATTTCGGCAGTTAAGATGAACTCACACATATACTGTATGACCTGTTCAGCTTGACTCTTCACAAGAATCCTTTGCAGGCTGCCGCTTCTCTGTGACTGATCTTTGAAAAGAAGAAAAAACAGAGTATTGAACAAATAAGCATCACAGTTCTTTTTCTTACTGTATTCATGGGCTACAGTTTATTGTTTTCAAACAGAAACACTCAAAGTCAAGAAACACATCCTTAAAAATACACACCCCTCAAACCACAAAATACCCAACTTAGCAGTTTACTGCCCTGAAATACTGACACCACAGCTGCTGCTGATTCCCACACCTGTGAGAAATCAAGCTCCACCCTCGGAGCACCTGGCTGGAGGCTTGCAAATGCCGGCCTGCACCTGGTCCGCCTCTCCTCAGGAGAACCACCACCACTTGCAGTTGCACCTCCGCCCGACCGCTGCCAGCAGAAATACGTTGTTCACCGTAATTAAAGCAGGGCGGACACGGGAAAAGTTTCCCGTGCTTCATCACCGGGCAGGGGGTAATCTCTGAGGGGCAGGCTGGGTCCTCAAGTATTACTCCAATCTCAGGTGGGGTATGGCCTCGCCCCGGCCTGCAGAGCCGCGAGAAGGGCGGGGGGGGTGAGTAGGGTGGCTGCGGCTCGCATTTAACCCCACATGTTTTTTCTCTAGCCCTTATTTCTCCTCGCTGTTTCGTCCTGAGCTGCCAGCGTAGAAAGCTACTGCGTACAGTGTTTCTCTCGGTGGTCGCCGCCGGGCGCTGACAGGACTGTGTGGGCGGCGCGAGCTGCGGGCGGCTCCGGGCAGTGCGAGCTGGCGCCGGTCCGCGCCGCCCTTGCTCCGGCCGCTGCGGGAGGCGGAGGAGCGGCTGGCGGCCGGGGCGGCAGCGCTGGGTGCAGCCGCTCCCGAGTGGGCTAAAAACCGTCCTAGCTCCCTCCCCTTCCCCTCAGCGCTCTCGCTGCCGCCCGCCGGTCCTCCCCCGCTCGCGGTGCCTGGGAGCCTCTGGGAGGTAAGGGGCTGCGCCGCGGCCTCGCTTGCTCGGCACGGCTCCTTTCGGTCACCTTCCCCCGCCCGCCTGTCTCCCCGCAGGCTTCCAGCCCGGCCGCTAGCCTCCCCGTCCCCTCCGCAGGGCTGGGCAGGGGTCGGCGGTGGCAGCGGAGGCGCCGCCACTTCGTTGGTGCCCGGCGGGAGGGCGCTGAAGTGAGGCGGCGGCCCGGCTGGCTCCCCGGTGGGGAGCCTGGCGCCGTTTGCTGGGCCTGCCCTTGTGCGTCCGGGCGGCGGATCTGCGGCCGTAAGGCTCCGCTTCCTCGGGTGTCTCGGGAAAGCGGCTGGGCGTGGGTGTGGGTTTTGCCGTGGCCAGGAGCGGTGGTAGTGGGTACCGGGGAGCTCTTCTGATGGGTGCTAAGCCTGTTCACTGGGGCGGCATTTGTTCTTTCTTTCTTAGGCATACTTCATCCAAGTTTCTGGGAGCTTTGTTGGCTCCCCTGCACCTTTAGCATCAACTATATAACTTCATTATATTTCAACGTTTATGTTAGATGTATGAAACTTCTGTTTCCGAGATAATCTAGTGAATTATATATATTCTATCAATTGTCTTAAAGTATACTTAGTCACTGGACTTCTTGGAGGAAAGCAAGAATGTGAGGACACATCAGAGTTCAGGATATTAGCTCACTGAAATGGGAAAATGCTTTTGTGTTTAGTGATGTCTTATTGAGTAGATGCAAAACCTTGGAGTAGAAATAAATTTATATTTTTTTTACAGCAGTTCTGTTCTCTTGAAAATAGATCTGGTCAGATTTTCTGAGACTTGTTCAATTATGAAATTAATCAGGATGGCTCACTTAGAACCTTGTGGTGTTTCTTACATGATTACTTTCCTAGTCACTGCTAGGAACAGTAATAGTGTTTTCTTAATATATCACGAAGTTTTAGTGTATCAGTAATGCCACTGGTACAGAATGATGATTTTTTGGGAATACTCATTTCAAAAATGGCTGTTGTGATGAGCTAGTTCTGCTCAAAAAGTTTGTGTCGGTAGGATTGATTACATGACAAGAGTAGGTTTTTCTCATTAAAAACTTTTCAGTGTTAAAATTAGTTTACTGTAGTGAAAACTGCATTGCAATGCACTGAATCAGTTTTGGATTTTGATTCTGCTTCATAATAAACAGTGTCTTTTTACTTAAGCAGATTTGACTGTGTATGTATAATAAATTGTTCTGAGTTGTTTACACTAAACAGCTACCTGCCCCATAGTGAAGAACACTGCACAGAGGCCTGTTTGGTGATTAAGAGTATTCAAAGAGCAAAATGGAAAAATAAGGAGTTCTTGTTGTCGGAGTTTGGAAATCCTCATTACGATGCAATTGATTACACCACTGATTAGTGGTTATTACATCACTGTCCCAAAACCAAAGGCTAATGAAGTGTTTTAGTTGTTTTATTTCCAGCATCTGATTCCAATTTTGTTTGTTATTTAAACATTCCAGAGTACAGTGTAGCTGAACCAAAAATACCACCTCTCAGATCAACAGTGGGGGGAGGTATTTTAAATGAGTTCAAGGTCACTTAAGGAAGACAAAATAAGTGACTTAAAGCTTTGCATATTCACTGCCTCTCAGTTTGAGATTTTTGTAAGGTTTTTTTTTTAGGTTTCATGTGTCTTGACCTTACCAGATTTTGTATCTTTTGTGTTAAAGCAGTGTAAATAAGAATGAATTATGTAGGCTTAATTATGGCTGGTTCATTACAGAATCCGTGATATTTCATAAAAATGAAAGTCGATCAAAGCTCTTGTAGATTACATGTGACTCTTACTTGCATCTATGGGAAGTCTTGACACAGACTTAAAGTTTATTACTCTCTACACTTTCCAAGGTGTGTAGGCCATAAACTTGGTGTTGACACCACCTTAGTAGACCCTTTGGTTCATGGGGGATTATGTTGGGATCATTGACTCCTTAAAGGTTGTAAATGTCTCTCTTCTCAAAAGACTATTTATAATTAAGAAAATGTAATGGGCTGTCTCTTCACTAGCATAACAAAGCAGCGCTTTCTCACATGGAAACATGTTACTTTCAATAAAGGTGGGCATAACTTAATGTATATAAATAAGGTTAAAGCCTGTCTTTAAGTCAGTAAGATGAAATTTTGTAGAAATCAAATTTACATTCTTCAGAAACTGGCCCTTTTCTGTCATGTGTGCCTTCCTGTAAAAATTGATGAGTGAATGTCCTAAGACCTGATTAAAGCTCTGCTTCGGCAAAGTATTTCAGCATTTGATTATGACTAACTCCACTGAAGATGACTTAAGTGATACTATTTGTATGCTTAAGGCTTTGGAAGTGGCAAATAATTCACATATATGTAGTCCTCTACGTTTCATTTCCTGTAGATAACTATTCTTGTAGTTGACAGGACATTCAGACACTATATTTCGGACAGTAAAAACAAATGTGGTGGTGTTTTCTTTAAAGACATCTTTTATGGCTCCATACACACTTGCATAATGTATTTGTTTTTCAAGTAAGCTTCGTATACATGCAATTTCCTTGATATATGTGATTTAAAACCAAGTTAGCTAGCTCATGTGCGTTGTTGTCTAACATGTTTAAGCAGCTATCGTATCATTGGTGGTTGTTGTTGAAGCCTTTAATGACAGTGAAAGAAAGTGCGGATTTACATTTTTGTGTGCATTTTTAATTTTTCTACTTCGCAAAGGAGCATCAGGTGACACTTACAGCAAGTTTAAAATAATGTAACAGTTTATGGGGTGAAACAGTAACTTCAAGGAGGTGAAGATTAGTCAACTGTACCTTATGACAGTGTGTAAAGCACAAGTGTTTTGAGTTGCTTATGTTTTCACTGCCCCATTTTCCAGCTTAGGTGCAACATAAACTATTTTAATTAATATTGTGTCACCAAAAGGTTTTGAGATGGCCAATTGAATTCTGCCAAGATAGAGTCTTTTGATGAAAACATATCTTTATTGATTGTAGGAGAAGAAAATCATTCTTAAAATGAAATCCAGAGAAAAATCATATCCCTCAGAGAAAATTTGAGTGGCAGGCTGAGATTAACATCATAAAATTGAATTTGTGCTGCAAACCTTTGATGTAATCAGCAGCTGGGAGATGGTGTTGCCCTTACTGTGCTCCTTCTGATTGTGGTGAATTATTGTGTGGAATGAAATAAGTGTTTCTTGTGTCACTCGTTCAAGAAATACAAACAAGGTATTACTAGGTGGTTCTTGCTAGTTAAAATGGGTTGTATTGATTCCTGGTCCCAGTCTTTTGCTCTCTTGGACTGCAAAAGCAGTATGTTCGCCGCCCAGGGGAGAACTGGGTGTCACTCAACGGTGACTCCTCTGGCCGGTTAGGGTGTAGCGCTGAGAGGTCTCGAGGGAGGTCCCTTAAAGCTTCAACTGGAAGTGCAGTGGTAGGCAGGCTGCAAGGTAGGATGGAGCAGCAAAAAGCAAAGTAGGGGAAAAGGTGTGGAATACTGAGGGTTCTGGCAGAATATGCTAAAACATGAGGAGGCGTGACATAGGATAGAAATGTTGATTACTGGTGTATTCTACGTGTTGCCTCCTATCTGGTTAGATATATTAACTAGAATATTTTAAATATGGAAATATTTTTGCTGTTGTACCCACAGAGAGGAGACTCTGCATCTTAAAGGAGCCAGTTATTAGTTCTCTTGTACAATGTGCTAAATACAAACTAGTTTAATTATCTTTTTAAAAGTCTCTTCATAAATCTTTCAATGTTTTACTTTTTGCTATTACTTCAAATGCCTTTTTGTTACATTTGTGTTGTCTTGTTGTCTTTAGTGTAATTTCTTTGTCATTTCCTTTTCACTTACCTAGATTTACATATCTTCTTTTTCCTTTTCCTACATTACATACCTGCCTTCTCCCTGTAGCTTCTAAATCTCCATCCTATTTCCATTTCTCTGTTAAGCATCCTTCTCAGCATTGTATTTCTCCTAATTTATTCCATTGTTCACACCTATACAAATGCACATGTACCCTGCTGCTTCACAAATTGCAAAGTATTGTTAACCTATATTTTCAGATTCATGGACTCAATAGGCTTCTGATTAGCAATATATAAATAGCAAATCTCTGAGCAGCATCATGAGCATCAGTGTAGTATATCTGCAGGCTTGGAAAGACAGCACTATGTCACTTCTGTGTCTTTAGATTTTGTACTTAAGGTGCATTTACAAAATACTTGATAAAAGTAATATATTTTATTATTTATGCCTCTTAGATGGATTTGTTATATATTGTGGGCAGTGGGTGAATATGATTTTTTTAGTTCAGGAAAGGTGATGTCTTTGCTGATTACCAGAGATCATATACAACATCCTTCAGGAGAGTGCAACATTCACATCATAAAGTACACTGAGCAAGTTGTGAAAGCAGTATAGAATGGATCAGTAGACTGCAAGTCAAAGCTATTTTTAAGGAAAATACTTAGCTTTTTACTAACAGTACAAAAAGTACTGATAGAACTTTTATTTTCTTATGTTGACAGTAAGAGAGAATGTGTTGGGTAAAGCCAAAAAATAGTCAGGAATAGGAGAATGAGAACATGCAAACCTTAGGAATTTGTCATGAAAGCCTACCAGGCTCCGCCTAAAACTTACTTCCTAACATTTCTGCATCTATTTTGTGCCTGCACTAATTGCCACACATTTAACTGGACTTTGAAGCAACTGATCTTGTATTGATAGTTTAGGATGCATAGGAAACATGAAATGAGTATGAATATAAACTCAGAAGAGGGTTTTTTTTGGCAGGTTGACTGTTACCTGTAGACTGATCTTTTGTTGTACAAAGCTTTTCCTCCTTCTATAAATTCCTGTTTGGTGGCTTTTCTTATGGGCTGTAGCTATGAGAAGGAGGTTTCTGTCACAACCAGTGTTTTATTATGTGAACTGTTTGAGATAAGGTCTCTGGGAAGTTCAGTTCCTATTTTTAAGGATCTTTATGTATGTGAGAACTGGTGAATTCTGAATTAATTTAAAAATCAGGGTATGTATTTTCTTAATCAGGATATGTGATTCTTGTAACTGTAGTGAATAGTTTAATATTGTTCAGGATGTTTCCTTTATGCTTTTGAGCAAACTCTGCATGTAAATGCAAGGACCAACAGGGAATGTGAGGCACAGACTTCAGTGGGGGCAAAACAGAACCCAGATTTTTCACTTCAAATCACTGTCAGCACATGTGCGCACGTGCTCCTAAGACCTCAGCAACTCTTCCATTCTAACTTGTGTTCCCAAACCACCTGCTTTACGATTATAATTTTTATCTTGAAAATGCAGCACAGGGATGTGCCTGAGGTTAAGTAGTAATTGTGGCAGTGATTGGAAGGTCTGAGATGAACCTAATAGAGATGCTAACTACTTTTTTAAGGTTAGTAGAGGAGGCAGAGTCAAGATATGCCTACTCTTTTGGCATTAGGGCTCTATGAGGAAAGCATATGTTGAATTATGATAGGACTGTTTCTTTATGGTATAATCTGACCTTTTTCATTCTGTTCAGTTCATGACCAGTCCCAGGCAAAAAAGCTGAGTGATGAGGAAAAGCCCTTGCATTAATATATACTTAGAAAGGTATTCAGGGTCAGACCTCTTGCTCTTTGGCCTCTTAAAGCTTTTGACTAGACTTTCAAATACCTCATGGCTTCTGTAGAATAAAAGGTGGTGTGCTCAGCTTTCCAAATGAGACTTTAATGCTGTACAAAGGTCCAAAGTTGTTGAAGTAGTACAGGTGAAGTCCTTGAAGCTGTGCAAATTGGGATAATTTTCCAAGTCAACAAAGGTTTGTGGTGTGATTTCAGGATGAAAAGTGTTCATAGAAGTAGAGACAGGATGGTAGAGACGTGACAAGTTAGTGATGGGGTGAACTGGCATGGTTTTAACTAAAAACAGGGAATGTTTTTAGTCATGAGGGAGTTCTTTTTGGCAGTGTGATTGTAAGGGCAGGACAAATGAAGTTGTTTAGGTTATAAGCAGGGAGAAATGGGGAATAGAACTGAGGAGCTTGATTCAAAGTTGAATTATGGGTTAATACTGCAAATCAAACATGCTTGAGTGAGCAGAGCTGAAGGAATTTGACATGTGCTGATAAGGTACATGCAGCTCAGATATGCCTTGGGCAATATTTGACTTTGTGAAAACACTTTTTACCTTTTTGTAAAGGCACAGTCTGATGAATATCTGTTGATTTTATTAAAAAAGTTTGCTCTAGGTGCCATCAGCATCACTTAATAGCTTTGATAAAGCTAAATACTGTCAGACAAAATGTGGATATGTGCATGTGAGTATGCAGTATTTCTAGGGAAGTCATGGTATCCTAGAAGCAAAGATTTAATGCAAAATACTTCTTGTGCATCAAAATATCTTAATCCAAAAGAAAAGTTAACAAAGAAGCAAGAGGAAAAAAGTTAAGGACTGTTATATTAACATGGAAGTTCATATACCTTCTGATTTCTGTTTCTCTTACACTTCAATCATAATATAAAGGAAAAAGTACAAAATGTTCTTGTAATGTTTCAGTCTAATTCTCTTATATAACCAATGCTTTGTCTGTAGTAGTAGCTGTTTATTAATTCATGATAAACTAATGGATATCACTCATGGATATCTAAAACAAATGCGTGCAAATAGATCAACTATAAGTTAGCAATTTCCATAAATTTGTTTAGTTTTTAACTTCTGTTGATCATCTTTCCAAGTTCTCTGTTATTCATCAGTTGCTCAGCAGCAGGTCTTCTGCTGAGAATATTGATCTTGATTCTGTGCTTCTTTACAAGAAAATGTAATTTATGACTTCATATTCAATGCAGTACAAACCTGAATTCTGCTGCCTTATGGTGTTTTACACTAATTGAACACTCCCGTGCCACAAGTATAAATTATTACATTATGTGCAGGAAAATGCATTTTTAAAGACTTAAGGTTTGGCTTATCAAACTGTTAACTTGGCAGCCACCGTTTTATAAGCCTTATGAAAATGGTGAATTTTCTTTGCTTAGTTGATGCCTAAAAACATATCATTAGAGTTTGGCTAGAACTACTTTCATTTCAGGGCATAAACTAGAAAAGGACTTCAGCATTCACCAGTAAGCATAATAGTTCATATAGCTAGAGATTTTAAAAAATAAGTTTTAGAAGAGTCAAATTCTAAAGCTGAGATCGATAACATCTCTCAGTATTTTCTGATATGCCCACAAAGAGCTTTAAAATGAAACTAAATGTGATTTAGCCTAATAAACTCTTGAGCTCAATAAATTTTCTTAGATTCCTCTTCCTCTGCCTTTGTTCTGGCTCAGGTTGTATGGCAGGACCTTGATAGTCTGCCATAGCAGGCTTTTCAGCTCCTTTTCTCAGTAGCTGAGCCCTTCATCTCATGTTCTTATCGGGAAGCAAGACCATTCCTCTAGTTCTGTGTCACTTAAGGCTTTTATTAGTAGTAATGAAGATACCTGTTGTCTGTGTCTGCTTTCAGCTGCTACTGTGCTGGATTTAGTGGTGGTTTGTATTACAGTTTCTTTAAACTTAGCTTAAAAGGCTGCTTCTGTGCTGTGTTTCTGTCCTGTGGCCTTTTCTGAATTATGACAGGAACTGCTCTTCATGTCACTGTGCATCACTCTTATATTACTCTGTTTGGCTGGCTGTTATCTGCTGCCATGCATTTTGTTCTACCCAGTTCCTGTCTCTTCTCACAAGATTGCAGCTTCAGTTTCACATCTTTTGGCTGACCTCTCCCAACTGCACTGTTCTAGCACCTGGTTACTGGCACCTGGTTCATTTTAAGTATCTTTGCTAAGGGCTCTGCTGTCTCTCCTTTCTCCAGGACAAATAGGAGTACACTTTCTCTGAAAGGTGTATTTTGCTTAGTGGCTGCAAAGTGGCTGCTGTGAAGTATCTCTTCAATGGTATTATTGTTGTTTGGGTAAAAAGTAGGTGATGTGCAATGTCTTAAAAAGAAAAAGTATTTAAGTGACCCCAGACAGTGGTGCATCTGAAGAGCTTAAAATCTGTTTCTGCTTGTTTGCTTATGTTTGGGAATAACATGTTGATGTATACAAACATTTTTGATGTTGCTTAGTGTTTGTCAGCTGTCTGTCCATCACCTGCATGCTGGTGGTAGTCAAAACTGCCCTCAGTAAAGTTTAAGAGAATTTCAGTTTTTGGTGGAGTCACTTCACAGGCACAAGTCAACTTCATACCCTTCTCCATCCCTGACAACAGTTAGAAGCAGGTGACAACAATCTTCTGGCAGTTTCTCCAGAAAGCTGAAAGGCAAGGGAGGTAAACAGAGGTGCTTCAGAAGCATCTGTACAGGATTTCTGGAAAAATGGAGAGAAGAGCCATCATAGGATACAGGGAAGGAATGCTGGAGGCTGTTGTATACTCAATAATTTGGGAGTTTTGATACATTTGACTTGTATATATGGGAATTGTTTGCATTTGGGCTAAGGTAGACACTGGCAGCTAGTGTGGGCTCTTTCATGTGAAGACACTGATGTTAAAGATATTGCTCATCTGTGTCTGGTTTTAGCCTTTCACAAAGGAGACATGCTTGTTGGGTGTATTACTAGGTCCCCTGAAAATCTTAACAGGACATATATGATTTTTTTTGAGGTGAGTTGACTATTTAAGTGCCAAATTATTTATGGTTCTACTTACTGTTTTTTCATTTTGAAGGTATCATTGGGAATATTCTAGAAATGATATACTTATGAGTATGGAAATTTGAACAGCAATGTGACAGAAGGCTTGTGAGGTGACTTCAGGTGTGACTTTCACCTTGTGAGGTGAAAACAGTTTTCTCAAAGCTTTTGTTTGAAGCAAAACAAGTACAGAATCCAGCCAGCAAGCAGAGGTGGTTTGAAAAGGAACAGGCATCAAATTTAAAAACAAGTGAAGTGGAACTTTTTAATAAGGAGGATTTTAGAATATTTCTGTAAGTACTGCTGTTTGAACAGACACTGAAATAATTTCCTGGAAATGCAGTTCATAAGAATCTGTATTGAATTAATTAATGACCAGTAGTCATTTTGGACAATTCCATTAAATCAATTTTTCACAGTAGTGAAACGTACTCTATGATAAAATTTTTGGACAGGGTACTTATGAGTTAAGCAGCAGAAAGAGTCTGTTTTGTTCTCCCTGTTTCCCAGCTTGCAACTCTGCCTCCACCTTTCTTATAGGTCTTATCTCTAGGAGATGCCACTGAGTGGTTGAGGGTATAGTACTTTGCTGTCCTGGGCCTCATTTTCCTCTTCATCCCTGACCCATCATCTGTTCTCTCCTTCCAGCTCTATTATCTCTTTCTCTTGCCTTATTCTTGTAGGAACCACGGTCTCTTTGACACCCTGCTCCTGTGCCATCTCCATGCTCCAGCAGTTAGCTGCTGAGAATGAGCAGCACTGCTGGTTGGTGGGACTAGGGGAGGCATGGTATATTCCACCAAGCAAAATTAGGAAGATGACAGTGACACGAGCCCATCAGAGCTAAGCCAGGTTGTGTGGGGCAGCACATGACTCCTGTTGCTGATATTTCAGTATTGTGATAGTACTGGTCCCTTGTAACTCTTGTTCTGGTTTATCCTGCCTAGATTTAAAATAGTGGCACATCACTGTCCTGCTGCATATTTAAGCTATTTGTGGATAGGTGTCTTAATGATGTTAAGTGTGATGTTGGCAATAGCTAAAAAATGTTGCGATGCCTTATCAACATTTTTGCAGCAGTATTTTGTAGCTCCCCTTTTCAGATGTTGATTAAATTGACTTTAAAAAGTTTTTCTTGCATTTCGTGTTACTTAGAATCATCATGACTTGTTTCTGTTTTCAGGTGCTGACTATGAAGGTATCAGTACAGGCTGTGGCAGTGTGGGGGAAAATAGCTCCCTCTCATAGCATCACTGCTATTATGATTACGGATGACCAGCAGACCATAGTTACGGGAAGTCAAGAGGGACAAATATGTCTCTGGGATCTTTCATCAGAGTTAAAGGTTTGTGCCCACTGTGCTATGGACTGCCAAACAGACAGATTGGAGTTTATCTTTTATTATTAACAATGGGATTATCCAGATTTACACTTACTTAGATCAAGTTTTAAAGATAATGTGATATTTGTTATAGGAAACTCATGAAGCAAAAAGTGTTGAAATGCCTATATGAGCAACCAGTTATTTGCAGACTTTGGAAAATTTTTCATAAATTATAATGACCTGTGGATTATAATTTGAGATTGTGCTGTGAGTAATTACAGCAAGTAAACATACACAATTATAATGATTCCTACCTTGTAAAGTAATCTTTTTTCTTTTATTTAAATCAATTGCTGAGCATGGCCTGTCGTTTACAGAAAAAATATCTATTTAATAAAAACAGAGCTCTCTACCAGGTTAACAATGGAAAAACTTGTAGAAGGATGGAAGTAGTAAGATGAAATACATATTTTTTTGTATAATTAAGCTGCAAACCTCCTGGCATATTATTGCTATTGCTTTGACTATTTCATATTTATTTTCCTGAGAATGGAACAGAGTCAAAGCAGTTCTGATTTCTTATTCTGCATTCTTAGAACTATGGTTCTATTCTTTTTGGATTTTGCTGCCCCATTTGTGTTCAAATATAGCTTGAAACTTTAGTTTGTACTTTCATGGGGTTACCTTTTTCCAGTAAGACCTTTGCATGCAGTGAAGCTAATCAAAGGGCTTACTTAAATGTGTTATATGAAACATGTGCTTAAGAGCTTTGCTACATCAATTCCCTACTTCACTCTGCCACTTCTGCTGCATGCTGTAGGGTGAAGGCCAGAAATACTCTGCACATTGCCTGTTTTATACAATTTGATGCTCCATAAATTCTTCAGAAGGTGCAATTTTTAGACTACAGTGAATACAAAGACTGTACTATGCAAACTGCATCGTCCATCCACATCTTCGTACATTCCAGAAACATGATGGAAGAACATAAGAATATAAAGCAAATTGACAATTACTCATTATTAACAACATCGGCAGGTCATTCTCTTGCTTTTAGATCTCCTTACTTTATACAGAAAATATTATGTTTAAGTTAAACCATTGTATTATTCTCCTAGATTTCATCTAAAGAAATAATTTTTGGCCATACTGCTTCTGTAACCTGTTTGGCAAAAGCAAGAGAGTTTGAGAAACAGCCATATGTAGTAAGTGCTACTGAAAATGGGTAGGTAACTGAATATTCAATTATTCATTTCTTAAATCATGAAATGTATGGCAGGTGTAGGTCAGATTCTGCATTTGGCAGAAGGTTTTTAATCCACTTCTTCCATGATATGAAAAGGATAGCAGCTACTTAAGATAATGACTGTATTGCTTATATACAATAGTCTAAGAGCTTGTCTCAGACAACAGAAGGATTTGGCCAATTCAGTTACCCTGTTAGTCAGGAGAATGAATTGTTCAGAGGGTCAGCTAGGCCCCATTCAGAGGAAGAAAAATGGGCTATTGGAGGGAATCAGCAGGTTCAGAAGTGTTTTAATATCATGGTGCTTTTTTCTGTTCCTTCCTGAGCTCAGTCTTTAGAATTGCGTCAGTACAAGAGGCTAATGTACTGTGATCCAGGTTATGCTTACTCAGTGAATAAGTATGGAAGCACAGAAAAGACTGCCCTTGATTAAGAGGCATGTATGTTCCTTGTTTTTGTTTAAACTGACTTGCTGCTTTGGAGTACATCCTTTTAAGAGGCTCCTGATCTTACAGCTCTCTCCCTCATCCAGCTGGGGTGGGGAGGGCAGTTGTGAGTGAGCAGCTGTGTGGTGCTTAGTTGCTGGCTGGGGTTAAACCATGACACTCCTATGTGTTTGTTGTGACTTTGACCCATCACTTGAGTCAAACTAATTTCTGCAGTTTTCCTAGGTTAGCATTCAGAGAATTTTTTTCTCTGAATATTTGATAATCTTTTCAGCTGTGGTCTGAAAACCATCTGTTCAGCATTTCAGCTGTTAAAAGTAGTTAGGGCTAGCTGCTTACTTCCTTAAGGGCTTTCCTTTAAACAGTTTTGTCTTGCTTAATGATACTCTCCTCATTTTGGGTTCATCTTCTCCAATTAACTGTTAAAACTTCTTCCCATGAAGAGTTCCTGTCAGTTGCCCTTCTTCAAGCTATACCTTCCAGCACCTTAAGGGTATCACTTTCTCACTGAGGAGTTTGTCCTTTCCAGCTCCTAGGATGTCTGTCTGATTCTCTCTCAATCATGAGTAAGGGATAACTTGAAAAAACTGGTTCAGGCTTCTTAATCTTCAAAGGTGAGACTGCCCCACTGGACATACTTGTAAACAGTTCTGGTTGTTATGTGCAGAAAGGAGGGTGAGAATTCTACAGAACTAGTTTTATATTGGCCTCCTACAATTCTACTCAAGGGTTCAGGGGTGAAACTATTTTTCATCTTAATTCTGAAGTTGTTACTGCAGTACTGTTTCCAGATCATACTGGGAGAAAAGACGCTGTATTTCCAAAAAGCTGGGGTGAAAAGCATTAAACAGATGAGGTTTTTGCTACAGATACACCATAGAGAGAGATGTTCACATCCTCAAGGTTCTGCCTCTGAAAGGGTCATTGGGCTTGCTTGGAATGTGTATAGGTAGGACTGAATAGTCTTCTGGCCCCTTTAAATGTTCACTTTTACCAAATTACTGCTGACTTATCTGTATTACGTAAGGGAAAAGCATCCATCACTGATCGCTGGAAGGTTGTAACATGAAGTTGAGAATTACAAATAGGAAGCCTCATCTTCAGGACATGCAGGGTTTGTCGAACTGTACTTTCTGGCTTGTGAATCATTTGCTTCTGCCATTTTCAAGCTTCTATCATCGTGTATTGGCTGTGGAAGAAATTGCATGGAAGATGGTACTCTACACCCATCCCACTTCAAAATCTCTAAGTGTTTGTATAACTGACTTATCCCAGAAGTATGAGTATTGAACAGTATTTTTGTACTTTTTATATGGAAATCTGTAAATTAATCCATAATGATTCAGAAGTTCTCACTGATGTCCTGTGCATGCATATAGCATATGCTGTAGGACAGGTTTATCACATGTGGTATTACTCAGTCATTAGTACACACAGTAAATTAAATGCAACATGCAGAAGCTGAAGTTACATTCTGGTCTCATTTGTGCATGTTTGCATGTATGTATCACAGTGATGTAGCTAAAGCAGTGAAGTTAATTGTTGTTCTGATATAAACAGGGAAAAAAATCACTGCCTTAATGTTTAACACATTCTGTTTAACTTACGACTTTTGGTTTACCAGCTCTGATGCTACACTACAGATGTATAGATTTCACTGCTTTTGCTCAGCTGGAAAATATAAACTAAGTAATATTTTTAGATTATCATAAAATGTGAAAGTGTGTAGATTTAAAATGTAAATCACTAAGTAGTGTTTTTATATGATAAAATTTTTTTCCCCAATGTGTTCTTTAAGTCCTCATACAGAAAATGTTTTAGAATATAATTTCAGAAATAAGATTGTTTCAAGTGTGGAAATGATGTTTGTTGTTTCAATAAAATCTAAAAGCATCAAGATTAACATTCAGTTGCTGACCTATGACAACGTACCTCATACAACCTGGTTAACAACATTTAATTTGATTGTGTTTCTGTTGTACTCTAGTCCCATAGCATGTTGAATAATGTCTAGATGTGGAAGACGTCCTAATGTGTCTTTCTCAAACATTAACCTTAAATGTAATTAAGTGTAGCTAGAATGTTGCACAGACATTTAGGTTGTCACGAGGCAAGTGCTGTATTAGTAACAGATTTCAGGAATAGCCTCATGGTGGCACTGTTTCCTCTTAACAGAAATTGCACTTCCTCTCAAGATCTGAAGTCTGATGCGGCAGAAGATGCATTATATTTTTCAAAAAATGTGGTTTAAGTTCGGCGAAATGAATCATTTTCAGGAGGATGTAGTTCCTGTGACAGATAGTTACAGTGACGTGTTGATGAGCTGTAATGGCAGTATACCTACGATTTGTTGTAGACCAGAGTTGGCCTTAAAGTCAGGTTTGTTGCAAGGCAGCAAGCAGGGTGTAATTACCAAAACAAAAAGCAAGAGATACTGTATGTCATCCCCTGCTAATGACCGCAACATTTTCTTACCCAGTAATCTGTAACAAAAAGCCACATAAGTGACCAGACTGTACTTAACTACAGCAGTGAAGAAAAACTTGGTAGCACGAAATTATTCTAGCCAATTGCGTGGAAATGACAGAGAATAATATGAAGTTATCTTTGGCAGGGAGATGTGCGTTTGGAATGTCACTAGTGGACAGTGCATTGAGAACGCAAAGCTTCCTTATAGGCACACAGCAATCTGTGTAAGTATCGCAACTTTTCATGGAATATCTCTGTTCACTAGAAAAGGAGTTTTGCTTTACTAACATGATATTTTTTGGGAACATACAACTTTAAATGTATAGCTCATACTTAATAGAAAAAAAACCTGTTGCAATATACGTAGTTTTATATCGGTTGTTTTTCCTTTTTTGACTTCCTTCTAAGAAAAGAACTGAGACTTCTATGTTCCTTTGAACTCCTTAAATCAAACTGGTTCTTTTTAAGTTGCAAATGTCTGGAATGCAGTATCAGTTAACTTATTGTAAAGATTGGGCATCGGGTAGTGAAGTGAAACTGTCTTATCTTTACTCTTGTCCTGTGTTAGAATTGCATGGAAACTTCAAGTTTAATGTTGGCTTTTTGATAACTTATTTTAGAAGTACAAGCAACCTAGCCGAACATTGTGAGAAAGTCTGCTGAAGATCTTATTTTTAAACGTTTGAAAGGTTTTGATACCTAACTGCTGACCTCCAAAAGACTGCTCTGCCCCACTTCCAAAAATATACTTTTATTCATTGCAGAACTCAGGACAGATCACTTATTTTCAGAGGCCAAATTGCTTTAAATATTACTTCAGATAATTTCAAGTGTCTGCTTTGAACTGCATACAGGTACACTATCTAGATGTTTGAGTGCGAGGGTGTGTTTGAAATATATGTATGTATATGATTGAGAAGCCCAGCATTTGAGAGATGGCTTATTTCTGGATATATTAGTAGAATAGCAGCTTGGGGCTCCTAGGTTAATTAAAATGCTGTTTTCCTTCAGTGAGGAAGTCTAGGGTGGAACTAAGCCTCCAAATGATGGAACTCTGAGCCCTCATGAGACCCGAACTATGGCCAAATTCAGAGNNNNCGAACTATGGCCAAATTCAGAGTCCAAATGTTTTAAAGCTTCTAGAAGGAACACTGTTTTTCATGACACTGTTTTGGTTGACATGGTGATTTCAAACACAATTGTTAATGATAAAGGGAAGAGAAAAAGCTTGGGTAAATTACCAAATAAAAATTAAAGAATAACTTCTTAATAATGTATATTTTTACATATATATGTGTGTGTATGTAGATCTAAAAAAAGCATAAATTAAGAAGTTATTCTTCCATAATTTTTGTGTAGATGTTTAAAGTATATTCTTTTTATATATGTATGTATATAAACACAAAACAATACTTCAATTATAATGTAATAGAGGTGTGGTATGATCTGCTTTGTGGTATTGCTTAATAAGATTTTAATAGTTAAAGTTATAGATGAGTTCTGTAGAGAAGTAGGCAGATCTGGCCTAGCTGATTATCTGACAATCTCTACATTTTTGTAGAGATCAGTGGTAGAATCTTCGTTCTTAACCTTCAAGTAGGAGAAGCAAATACTAATAGAGAAGTAACAAGTTTATAAAAGTGAGCTAAACCTAATTTTGGCTAGATAATGATTTTTGTTCTGGAACTTGGGCAAGATGGCTAAAGGAAAATAGGAACATCTAACAGGAAAA
>VYZV01037213.1:1369-16406 GCA_013401275.1 Pandion haliaetus | reverse complement strand
TTCTGCCACTGGCTGATTTGTGTACATACTTAGCTAAACATTCAATTGTGTGGACAAGGTACTGCAGTAATTTCAGCTTTGAGTGTGCTGATTAAGGCTTCATCCACACATTCCTTTCTCAAGAGAAGAAATGCTAGTGCTCCTTGGAGCTCCTGCTCTGTCAACAAGTTTCAGGTTAGGTATGAAGATGGTATTACTGTTCTAGGTCAGCAAAGTACTTCACCTTTCCATTTCTTCTTAGTACTCCCTTACTTCATATAGACCTTGGAGTCACTGGGAAGTAGCAGGTACAAGGCATTGTTAGCTTTTGTGGAGTTAATTGTTTTATGTCGAGTTATAAGCTGCTCTAGAACAACTAATCATATTTGTGATCTGTAGTCAAGTCAGAAATATGTCATCTCTTCTTATTTGATTAATAGTGGTGCAAAACTTCCTGTGGCTTGATACATACATATAAATTCCATATTTCAGCTCACAAGTCAAAAGGGCTGATGCGGCAGGTCTTTCCTTAAGGCAAAGCTAGCAACTCAGCCCTCTTCTCGCAGTACAGAATTGATTTGGAGTTCCCTTCCTTAAAATGTAATTAATGATTCCTACGTGGGAGCATCCAACAGTTGCTCCGATATCCTTTTATTTTAGGAAGGGCTGCAAGCTACAACTAAAAGTAAACATTATTATATGGAGAAATAAAATACAGTTTTACATCAATATGGCTGTGATAGAGAGGAGTTATAACTTCTAAATCTGTTCTTAGAGTGAATGATCATGTAGACAAAGGCGTCTGGATGACACTTCATTTTATAAGATTATATTTGGAAAGTGCTTTGGCAAGAAGTCTTAGCTCATGCTTAGTCGCTGTAGGAAGAGGAATCTATCAGGATTAATAACTGACCATTTATTCTTGGTTCTGTTTCTTATCTTTTCACCAGTTTTCACAATGGAGAGAAGTTGCTAGCAGTGTCACCCAGAGGTTTGTGCTGCTGGATCTGGAGAAGGGAGCAAGTAGGAAAATGAAAAATGTGTGGGATACTCAGTTACTCAGGATGATGGAACCCAAGGTTGACTGTAAAATGTGGGGTAGCACTTAGTGAAAAGTACCTCCAGCTATACAAGTGCAACAGCCTATAAAATAGACGTTTCCTTGTAAGAAAGAGCTTGGAATCATTCTGGTTAGTGCTTAGAAGACAGCAGGAGCCCTTAAAAAGCCAAACAGTGTTGGTAACTGAAGTCAAAATCACAAACCTTCTGTTGCTCTATAAATCCCCCACGTGTCCCTGCCATCAGCATCCCATGTAGCTTTGGTCATCTTTGAAAGGACATAAAAAAAAAACCCACTGAAAAGGCACAGAGCAGGGCAAAAAGGTCATCAGAAGTACAGTGCAATTTTCATGTGATGAGTAAACACCGAGTTGTTTCAGTTGGGTAGAAGAGATGGCAAAAGAGTTTTGTAAAATTAAAAACGGCATGGCAGGGGAGAGCAGGGAATGGTGATTCACCCGTTACTTAAAAAAAAAAAAAGAAAAAAGAGAGGGTACTAGCTGACATGAAGCAGCAAATCAAAACCAAAGGCAATGCTGTTACCCTAAACAAATAATGAAACTTGCTGTTCAAAAGCCTATCAACAGGTTCAAAAGTCAGCGTTTCTGACAGTACCAGTGGCACCGACAGCTGTTCCACACAATCCAAACCTGGCCTCTGCCTTAGGCACTCCCTCGACAGCTGAGGAGTTGGGGCAGGACTAAGGACGTCTTCTGTTGCATTGCTTTCCCTAAGCGTGTCCTGCTAGCCCGAGTCAGGTACCGCTGCTGTGAGGTTTTTTCCCCTCATACACACACAGTGAGCTAGCATGAGTTTTGCAATAAAAGAGATGAATGCTGGGAACAGACATCTTGTGTTAACCCCCCTGCTGTACCTGCACACCGGGCTAGGGAGTTGGGGGTCCAGTGCAGAAGCTGCTCGTTAGTATTGTCCAAAGCAGCAATGCTTTGCCTGTTTTCGGAGAGGACATGAGGTGGAGCCTAGGCAGACTGCTAATTCTGGTGTAAGAGACTAGTGGACAGTCTTATTTATCTTGCATTATCTTATCACACATTTTACAGCAAAACCACACTAGTTACGTACAAATTGATGAGTTTGTTACCATAGTGGCCATTTAGCATTGGGTTTATTTTTCAGCTTAGTGAAAACAGGAACTCACACCTCAGGTTGAATATTTCTTTCACACCTTGCACTTCTTCTATAACACTGAAGAAATGGGCACTTCTTGGTAGCTTGTGAAATCACTGGCAAGGCTTCTGCTCACAGCGTGACCTTCTTTGAGCAGGGATGGTCTTCCTCTTCCCAGTGATGCAATCTGAGGGCTTTGCTGGACTTTGCATGCAGTGAGTCACTTCATTTTTTTTTTTTATGGCAGTATGATCCACAGAGTCAGCAAATCTGAGCATGAAATACTACAGTGCCAGTTGAAGCAGTTGAAACCCTTCTTATGCTATTTTTGTTGTCTTGTTTCCTTATGAATAGTTGGAAGCTGTGTCTCCAGTCATTAAGGGTTGCTGCATTTTGACTGTACTTGTCCATTCTGGTCAACAATGAGGTTTATAAAGAGACTGGAACTTGTTTTAGGAAGAAGTAGTTCTTGATCCTCTCCAGATGGAAAGTTTGGCTGAAGTGGATGGGTGCCCTACATTTAGGAGTGTGACTTTACTAGTTCACTATCATACTGTATATGCGAAGCGTGTGCTGGCTGACAAGGCGGTGCAGGTACCTCCGTCTGCTTTCAGTGAGAGCAAACTGCCCCCTGTGCCGAAGTCCATCCTGCGGTCAAGAAGAGAAGCTCTGCAGTGAGCCTGGAAGGGAGAAGCATATCAGGTTTTACAGTAATAAATAGGTTTTAGCATCTGTGGGAAGACATGAAAGCTTGTGATCAGGTAAGTTATGAAGTTCAGAACTGTTATTTAATGAGAAAGGGACTCTTCTTCAACATTACCAAGCGTTATCTTGGAAAACAGATCTAAGAAAATCACAGCTATTTCCTGCTACAGAAAGGCTACAGAGCCCCTTTGTTCAGGAGGCCCAAGAATTGATGTTCTTAATGCTACTTGTTTTCAACCTGGGGTTTTTTTTGTTTTGTTTTGTTCAATCCAAATAAACCATTCTTCTTTTGCTTTTTGCAGTATGTTTTCCTCAAATACGTGGGAGCTTCCTTCTAAAAATAAGCTTTTTAAGGGTACTCAGTAAATTTTCAGTATGCTAACATCAGCTGAACATTTGAACTGAATCAAAAACAAGGGAGGGGTGGAAATAATGATAGGAGAGGGAGATCAGAATTAAACTGTGCTTGAAGAGCTACAGTCATTCCACACACTGACTGTCTTTCCCCTAGCCATTCTGTGTCGTCTTAAATACAATCAGTAAAGGATGTTTAAGTGTTCATCAATCTAACATACCTTCTGTTCCAAGATTAACACACCAAGATGATACAAATGAGTTCAATATTCTCAAAGCAACTGAATTTTGTTAATCCATTTACCTCCTCTTTTCCATAACCAAGAGTGGGTTCATGAAGTAAGAGCTGTTCCTGCTAAATTAATCCACAGTCAAAGACAAAGTGATTTCTGCAAAGCACCTGAAGTAACATAAGCCATGTGTGTTTTTAAAGTTAGGAGCTGGTTTTGTTTGTTTTGGTTTTTCTTTTTTTTTAAGAGTAAAAGTTGACACCTTACATTCAGTTTTGTGTAGCATAGTGTATTTAGAAATGTTCAAGCATTATGTGTTCTGAGCCATCTCGTCAACGAAATAAAATTATCAAATCCATCGTTGTTAAAAATCTTAAACAAAACCAAGTCTGCTTTCTTATTATGGGATAAGAAATAATATTTAAATACTAAATGATTACATACAATCTGAAAGAGGGAATCATAACCTGATGTAAGACTACAGGTATCTTAAACACATGCTTTATTCTAGAAAGAATGAGTAAACACATGCCCCAGCTATAAACAGAAACTTTGTTCCTGGCGTGAAATTTTCAATACCAACTGCAGTACTGAAGCATACCTATCTTCTTCTAGAAACACCAACCTTGTCTTTCTAGCAGTGCTTTTGGTCTTTATATTACAATGAGGAGAGAGCTCTTCTCCGAGCTTAGCCATGCCCCACTGCTCACTGTGCACTAGTCATCCTGTACAGAAAACAGTTTCTGTCCTATTATACCGGTGAGTTTGTCTTGTGTGGCGACAGTGGGTTTTAAAATGGAAAACAGGAGTCGCACTCGGTGGGAAGCAGAGCTTTCCTGGTGTGCTCTGCTGTGCTGGAGGCAGCCTCCTCCCAGGTGCTGGACCAGCCGGCCACTGCAGGGTTGGATGTGGCCACAGAGCTCCAGCCGCCTGCGCCCACCAGGGTCCCTCACTACACAGACCTTGAGAAACTAAGTGCCTGCTGGCTTAGCCGAAGAGTGGGATTTCAGCTGTATGCATCTGTGAGTCAGGCTTTTCAGTAGGACTGTGGGTTTAGACCCCAGAGAAGCAGCAGCATTGAGCAGTTTAAGGCAGTGAAAGGGAGGGGAGCACAGGGTGCGTAGGTGCAGTTTTGCCTAACGGACCATGGGAAAGAGTCTCCTCAGGTGCAAGTAACACCCACATTGGTATAAACCCTACTGCACAAAGAGACAGGACAAAACATGATTTACCCTGGCTATTGGTATTTAGAAAGGAAGGAGAAGGGAATACCATCAAATGTAAACAAAACTACCCTCAGGTTACTAAAAGCTATTGATAGCTGCATGCTTCAACAAAGATGCCAGAGCTGTGTGGGGCAGAGGCAGCAGTAAGAAAAAAAAGCTTCTAAAAAGGAAGGTGGTCCATCCTGGGCCTTTATCCAAGAAAATTTGCAAAGATGGATGCGCATTTTTTTCTTGTAGTTCTCCCTTTATTTGGAGAATAATACTATGCATGTATGAAAGCACTTGGTTACAATAATCAACCTAATTTTACCTTTTGGCAGTTATTCCAAAACCTGACTGTCCAAGGGATGTAAACTTTGCTCTGTATTAATTGCACTTATGCCATTACAGGTATTCAAATTACTTGTCACAGTTAGATGCTTCTAGTACTACAGCTGCTTTAGTTTAAGGAGTAACTATCACCTTCCCCAGATAGTTTTTACCTTTACTGGTTTAAAACCATTCAATATGGAATGAACATTTCATGGGTAGGGCAGTGATGAAGCCCTGCAGACATTCAGAAATAAGTCTCGGGAATTATTCTGTAGGGCCCTATACTGCTTCTGCATTTCCCAGATCAAAGCATTGTTAGAAGATGAAAAAGTTGTATTAAATGCCTACCTCAAAATTATTCTAGCTGTTCTGTAAGAGATCACAAGAGACTTCTGCTTATCCCTGGACCTTTCACTCCCATGCAATAGTAAAGATTTTCAAAATAAACTTTACTAAAGGCACAGCCTAACTCTTCAGAGGAGTGGGATGTTTGCCACGAGGACCAGGGCATCACCCACCTGCTCTGTAGCCACTAAAGGGGTTTCACACTCTGCCTCCACCTGCTGAGGAGTGCTCCAGGGGCAGCCCTGGGGAGCTCAGTGTCGGAGCTGGAATTCCTCCTGGCTGGAAACTGTGGAGCTGTAGGTACAAGCATGACTGGATACGCTTTGACAGCTCCAAGCAACTTGAAACTCAGTTTAGAAATAACTGCTTACTAGCTGGTTCCTTCAAGGTTAGCATTACAAGCAACACGTTAACCTACAGTGGAGAGCTGAAAGCAGTAGGATGGCCATTTTCCAGGGCAGAAGTATGAAAGCAGCTACACATAACCTTTAGCTCTTAGCAAGAGTTTAATGCCTTTCCTATTAAGGAGCAAAGGTTTAAGAAATACCGGTTGCTTTCCTCTAGTCTGAATGTAACTGCTTTACTTGTAAGTTCTTAGAAGAGCCAACTAACACAAATATTTTACTAAGAATTTGCTGAGTATCAATAGGAAGATACGGTTTCCAATTTACAATTTAAGATGCAAAATGAAATTCATGCTGAAGTGACTCCTCATTTGCTGCAGAGTATAACCAGCAGTCACTAACTTGATAGGAAAGAAGCAGCTTGAGGCTGGGTCCTACTTTCTATCAGTTTCCACGTCTTAGAGCAACTAACAATAAAACATAAAAACCTTTGTGAACAGCCAAGACCAAGTATCAGGTATGCAAAAGCACCTCTTCATGAAAGAAACTGAGGTTATTATAAATAACTAAAATATTTATCTGATGATTCGACCTGGTGGCATTAAGGCAGAACTGGGAGTAGTTCTGGGGCTTGGGTCAAGTGGGGTGTAGAAGTTGCTCAATAGGAAAGGACGAACGAACCAAAGCACTTTAGCAGAGCAAGAATTGTTAAATTGAGGCCTGAATTGGAAACTAATAGGCTTGAGCGCTGATTAGGGGTTTTGTTGTTGTTGTGTAAAAAAGAATTATATAATTACATGCTTGTGGTAAGACCAAGTTAGTGCAAAGAAATGGCAGCAGGCTATTTTCTGCGGCCAGTAAGAGAAGTAATAGGCTAAAACTGAATCAATGATTCAAACAGATGGTAGAGAGTGCTTTTTAACAGTGGATGTACTGACATATTGGAGTAAGTGACTGCTGGAGGACAGGAAGTCTCCATCCTTAATGATTTTAAGCACAACTTGGGGCAGGTGACAAATGTCCCATCCTATCATCTTTAAATCCACTTGAGATAAAGTTAGGTATCACTAATTATATTTAAGCTGGTTTTAGAAAAAAAAAAAGGGTGGAGGAGACAATTCACCCAAGTCATCCCTTCTCAAGCAGCAGCTGAAATGACTGTCTAAAAGCTGAGGAAAGATTTCCAAAACTTTCATCAGAGAGGCCTCTGCTGTCCTTAGGCTGAGCTCCTGCAGCCCTTTCCCATTATTTTAACAAGTGCACTTACATCTTTGCTGCACTTTAAATGCTATCCAGAGCATGCCTGAAACTCATACTGTTTCATGCATGTGCATAAATAAACAAGATGGTAATCACTTCACAGATCTATGGCAAAATGTTGAAGCCAGCTCATCCAGAGGCAGGGCTGTATGGCCCCACTCCCTACACTTGCCTACACAGCTGGGATTTCTACCCATTGCAAGCAACCAACCACACAGCTTTTGCTCACACAAACACATTCCACCTCTCCTTTCCCCTCAGCTCCTGCCTTCTCAGAAAAACAGGGAAAAAATTACTGCGTTAATGGTGTGGGCTTTGTTGTCCTCTTGACTTATCGTACAGCTGTAATATATTTTATTCAAATTCTGGCAAAGCTAAAATTACCAGATTCCCTCCTAGGAAATGTTATGAGACATTAACCTGTTGCAGAGTACTCCAGAACAAACTATTTTACAACATTTCTGTGAAGGTCAGTGTTGCCTCCTTTTCACAAACAAAATGTACAAAGCATCTCTAAACCAGGGCTCAGGTCTTTTTGTACATTAAAGCTGATTTTTCAGGAGACTTCAGCACTCTGTACAGAACTTCCCATGGATCACAGGGCTCCTGGACCACACAGCTTCATATCCTGCCATAACATGGTTCTCTACCACATCAGTTCCTTTCTATTTCTAAATTAATGGAGTTGTCTTTTTTCCCTCCCATCCTGCCACACTGTTCTCATGGTTAAAAAAACCCCCGTTTCTTCCAACTTTCAGGCTGAAGTGATTCATTGCTCACATCACACAAAAATCTGTTCTTATGCCAGCATTGTCCATGGCTTGATTACCTCTCTCCCACACTGCTGCTCATGCTGCTGCGCACCGCTGTCCTCTTTCAACCTTGACTCTGAGGCTAAATAAACCACACAGCTTAACCTTCTCCAAGACAGAGGGCTTTTATTGCACTTAACGTTTCTCTGTATCTATTACAAATCTGAATTCATCCCCTTGGGACTTGGGTGGCTAGGACAGAGAACATGTTAGTGCCACTGTACATTTGCCCTCCTCACAACTAGCTCGCTCAGGGGTTCAGAGTCACCCCATGAGCTGCCGGTGCTCCCTGACCAGGCACACCCGCACGCTGACTGCTGCTACAGCAGTTCTGCAAAGCCAACTCCAGCATACCAGATGCGTCACTCAGCTTCTGGCAGCCTGATACGGACTTGGCCTCTTCAGAAAAGCTAACTTATTTGTCTAACATCTCACAGATAGTCTGGTGCCAGGGACCGAGTCCAGTTCCTCTGAGTGCTCTTGAATATCTCAACCATGAGACACTGCCCCCATCCCTTCTCCTTCAGTCTCCTACCAGATTCCTGCGCGCATTTTAACTTCTGCCACAGACCTGGCAATGCTCACAGTGCCAGACGTGTTGCACGGTCCATTCCTGCCCCACATGGGTCTAATCTTGTGTGTTGACCAAGTGCTGTAGAGGAGAAAAAAATCAACCACCTGTGACATATGACCATCAAGGAGCATGAAAGGGGAGGCAGCAGATTTCCTTCAGTGCTTGACTTTGCAGCACAGACAGTGAACGTCCCTGTAACAGTGTGCAAACACACAAGGTTTCCTGGCATTTTTTAAAAAGCTCACACTGAAAACAATAGATGTCAGCGATATACATATGAGTCACTGCCAGAACTGGGACTTCCAAAACCAGCATGCAAACATCTGTCACTTGAACCAAGGACAGGGCCAAGGACATCCTCCAGACCCCTCTGTTCTGGCAGCTGGTGGTAATGCCCACTGCAGAAGGGACCACAAAGGCACTCCCAAATGCACCTCAGGCAAAGGCAGCTGGATGAGACAGCTCTCACATCATCCCTGGTACTCACAAGCTGAGCCTGACAGTATCAGGAGGCGGGGGAAGACTCTGTTTTTACAAGTTTAAGCTTTACAACTTCAGTTTTGCAGGAGAGCACTAATTGCCATGCCTCCCACCCTGATGCTGCTAGGAGAGCTGTGGGGCAGTTAATAAATTCTTTATGCAGAGGGGAAGAGAGGAGTCTGGTTTGCAGGAGAAGTGCGTTTGTATGGTTGAAAAAGGGATAGTGGAAGGCAAGTCACCGTTGCCCTGTGGACCAGCACTCCACCAGAGGGGCTGGTCTACCGCCAGTTCTCTGCACAGCCATTTGAAGAGAGAAGCAAGAAGACCTGACTTTGAAGAGCTACCAGTTTTCCCTCTACAATTTGGATTCAGCCTTACCTTGCTCTCCATCCCCAAGCTCTCCCCCTCCATCTCCTCCAAACAGTGCTCTCAGGGCAATTCCCAACACCTCACTGTAGCCCAGCTCTTGGTCCCTACTTCTCCTCCCAGCTTGCTCTCTCCACATCCCTTCCTTCATGCCCACATGCTCTTAGCTGCCTTTTCCAATTAAACCAGTCCCTGCTTCCAGCTGCCCCTCCTCATCAAATCCCAGTCCCTCATCTCTCTCACATCCAAGTCCTTTGCCCAACAAATCCCACTCTCTACAACTCAAAGGCAATTCCTTTCCCCAGCTCCCTTGTGTTTACCCCATCCGTCATCAATGTCTTCTCCCTCTCACCCATAGTCCCTTCCATTATTAAGCACTAGAAAGCTGAACGCTGGATTTGGGAGTCTTCCTTAGGACTACCAGCAACAGGGAAAGAGGGGCTAGAGGAGAAGGCATCAGCAGAAGCGCAGGAATGGCAGACTCTTCCCTGCTCAGCCCCAGCTCCTGAGCCCCAGCCATAGTTACGTGGCTTTGATTCCCACCACTGTATGTCTGGTACCACACTAAGCTCTTCTGTGGGAAAGAAAGAGGTTTGAGCATGCTCACTGAAGATAAAACCAATGCAGATTTTATTTGGTATAAAATATACACACACATACCAAAATCATTTTTACTGAGCACATGCTATCCATTTTTTAGAAACATTAACATATTTGGCCAAATCAGAATAGAAGGCAGAGGTAAAAACAAAAGGTGGGGGGCATCTACACAGAGGCTATTTCTCCCAAATTGGAGTTCCTGTCCCAAAGCACTGAAGTGACAAATGATTCAAAGAAACATCTCTGAGAGTATTTGAACACAGGCAAAAGACCACCACATCCTAACCCTGGGTTCAAAAGAACATGTAGTTTTGACTGAAGTCCCTCAAAGAGATTTAAACCTTAAGCCCAAGATAAACTTTCAGCCGACGTACAGTTCAAGTCTGGCACTTAGAAACAGGACAACAAATTCAGAAGCGCCGGGGAAAGACCCGATTCCCACTTACCAACACCAAGAACCAGCACTGCAGGAGCCGTAGGTCAGCAGCAGAGCTCAACACCTTAGCGCTGGAAGCACAAACTCCCCGGTACTCAATTCCCTGACAGACTGTGAGTACTAAAATGTTCATCAGCTTCCAGCCTGCTGTCCAGAGCCAAGACTGCCAGAGATACGCCTCAGCAACAAGCAACAGGTCCCTTAGTCACTGAAATCCACCACCTCAACGAGTCTGGACTTAGCATTCATCTCTTTAAACCACAGTCAAGAGAAGGACAATCTGGATGCCGGCCCCTCACTCACACACACATAGCCAGCGAGGTGTTGAAAACTCTACCAGTGCAAGATTTGCTCTGACAATCCTATTTTTCCCATATCCTTCTCCACGGTGGTAGGTGTCATGTTAAGTTAAATAGGAATGGCAAAATAACATTTAAGGTAGTCCCAGTGCTGCGTGGATCACAGGGCGATTCTGAGAAATGACGTGCACTGTTCTCACTGTCCTTGTATTCCAGATACCATCAGAGAGTCTCAGCGGCAACTCTCCCGTGTTCAAGAAAGGAACAGAACATGCTGTCAGGCTTGTTGGCTCTTAAGTGTTTCAGGAGCTCAGATCTTCACTGAAATGTTGTTTAATTGCATTACCATAATAAACCCAGAAATTCTGCTCTATCATCGGGCTTCCTGAAAGTGGTGATATTGAGAACTTAATGTTGAAACTCAGAACTTTTTCATACACAAACTGATGGGGGGGGGGGCTAAAATAACCCATGCAATACTGAAATTGTTAAATAAGTAACTCCACGACTGTTCTAACACTTCTGTTAGATACTGCAGCTGAGGGAGCTAGTAAACTATTTCTATTGTATCTGAAGTATGCAAGTACATACCGTGGGTATCTACAAGGACTCTGTCAGTAATGTTCTAGGGAGTAAAAGTAAGGCAGGGGCTAAGTATTTCTCGGCCCTGGACTTGCAGCATTTCTCACAAGTATGTCACTACAGTTGTCTCCCCAAAAGCAACAATTTAAATACAGATATAATGTTGTAAGAGAGCAATTAACAATTCCGGCATGGAAGTATCACAGCCTTTTACGTACAATTACAGTGCTCAAGTTTCTACCTCCCTTAAGGCAGACACATGATGACCAGAAGTTAAGTAAAAACAGATGATAGAAGTAAGTCTTGTGAGCATTTCTCAGTTTTGTTCCCACTATGACTTTTTAATATAAGTTATTAATTCATTATATGTAATGTAGCACAAGTAGGTATTTTTCCCAAATCTCAGTCTGAACTACTACAACTCTGTAGCTCAGTCTCGCTCTCCGATTCTAAGCCTGCCAAGTTCAGCCTGGCTATAAAATGTGTTTATTGTTCCCTTGCTTATCATGCCACCCTCTGCTCTAAAAGATGCAGTTACAGTTTGGTTTTCTACCTCATTTAGTAGAACTGGGACTTTACTTCAATGTCTCAGTTGAGCCCAGTAACAGTAAAAAAAATGGTGACCAAGCCATAAATGTTCAGCTGCTCTCAAAATGCAGTTTAACCATGGGTGTCCTGCTTTCAGCAAGTTCTGCTTACTTCCAAAGACCTCTGCCAGTGAAATTCCACACTGGTCTTCCTAATCAGACCTGTTTCTGTCTTTTCAGGTAAGTACCAACACTGACATTTGACAGTACTTTTTTTTTTTTTTCTTCAAGGTAAAAGTTTCAAGGTCAACAAGAATATGCTGTAACCATCCTCAACAATGCTTTCCAACACCATCAAAACACCTTGAAGAGAAAAATGGGATGCATTTGTTGGTGAGCCTTAGTTGTCCTCCTTAGGCAGGGGAATTTTAGAGAGCCTTCTAGTGACTGAAGCACACACATCACAACATCAGTCATTAAGCAACCGACATCCAGTCTTAGATGCTCTTGCACATCCTGCTCTAAGATCCCACTCTGGGTTTCTTACTCCTTTTTCAGCTTTGGATATTCCCTGTGGATTGTTTTGAAGAGTCTTCTAATGAACTGAGGCGTCCTGAATGCAAACCACAAATTGCACTTGCTATATTTTGTACGCTTTGCCCAACAGACCCCTTTTCACAGTACACAAAAAAATTTACAAGAACAGCTTGGGATGAGAAAAAACTGAATTAATCACTAATAAAGAGCAATTTTGTTAGTGAACAACTTCTGCTGAGAAAAGTAAGTCCTGATACTGAAAATGCATCCATGTCAAACACGGAAACTGCTTCAGAAAATGCTAAATATTTTGCAATTAGTGGATTTCTTCCCAGCTATAGGCATCAAGTTAAGCTAGATGGCAACACTTCTTTCTTCATCATGATGAACCAGTGCAAGTGAAACTAAGCGTGGATTTCTAAAAACATCTCATGAAAGACATTTACCACCTGAAGCGGCAAGATGAGATGCCCTGTCAAGGTGAAGCAAATGCTTAACAGTTGCACCGTACAAATTTGTGACTGCAACTTGCTAAAACCAAATCAGCAAGATATATTGGATTTTAATCTCCCATCTGACATAAGAAAATAAGTACCGTATCATCTTTTGGCATGCAAGAAAATCTTATTTTCTTCCCAAACCTGTCAGTACAAGCCAGGCTGGGTGCATTCCCAGAGAAGCTTTCCAAAATAGGTTACCCGACACAGGTTATCAAGGCATTAATACAGGTACTGTCCATCTCTACAAATACCATTATTAAATACCACTAGAACACCCAGGAACAAATTTTGCTCTCACAGTGCCTGTGAGAGAATACAGAAACATCCCTTACATAATATGAAAGGTTGTTCCAGCACAAAATGAGCCCCTGTGATGTCTGCTTCAAGCAGAAGCCAAAGGATGCAGAATTGTTTGAAGCATGCTACTGTGAAATGGATAGATTTACTCAAAAACATTTTTATGACTCCATTCTTCTGTCAGATAATGAAAGAAACATGCTTCTTGTGCCAATGTACTCTCAGGTGGGAGGGTCAAGGAAGAAAAAGAGCTAAAATAAATGAAGGTTCATCCTAACTCACTGACATGTTTTACAGTACAATATTCAGAGCACGAAAACCTACAATGCAATTCAAACGTGTCCTCCAAGAGAACGTAACATCTTTGAACTGCCTTTATTTCCAGCACTTTATGTAAATATTACTTTCTTCCTGATCCTCGATTATCCTCAATTTGAAGTTCATGTTCTCAGTTTGTATTTGAGGACTGCATGTGAACATCCCTGTAACCCTGTATATTCTCGTGGGGCCATTTAAATGCTGCCAGACTGTAATGGACTCAGAAGCAGTCTCTAAGAAGTTACAATACTGCATCCTTAAATTACAACTGAACCTTCTATCCCCAAAGAAAAGAAAAAAGGAAAAAAAGGTGCTTGCAGATGCACACACACATGCACACCCTTCTCATACAAGTTGCAGGACAACTACAGGAAAATGTCATTTTAAAACCCCAAATGAAACAAGCTTTTCTTATTTTAAATTCAAGCTTTTATTTGGGAACTTTGCAATTATTTTGTCTTAGCCTCTTAGGAAACGTTTGCTTTTGTCCAGGAGTTGCCAGCTGAGAGGATGTTATTGTTCGGAAGGGATGTGACCAGGAGGACCCTGTGCACGGCACAATGTGTCAGCCCGGAAGCCAGGGAAGAAAAGTGATTCTCTCATCTGGCTGAGAAAACAAAATGGAAATACTGCATGTTTGCCTTCCAGTTACAGTCACCCCTACGCGTGTCCCCAAGAAACATGTTAGTCACCTGTATCTCACATGAGTGTCACAACCTAACTATATCAATATAGTAAAGAAAAAATAATCCTACTTTAAAAGGAATTACAGATTTCTTTAGAAAAGCAAAGATTTCTGCCACAAACATCTCTGAAACACGGAAGCAGGCAAATGCTTACCCCCTCCATGCGACCGCTGCTCCGAATGATGGACAGAGTCAGACGCGGTTCCCCTTCCCTTGGCCACTGCCCCCCTACCCAAAGCATCAGCAACCCGTACGGGCAGAGCCCGTACCCCAGAGAGCCCGGCACCCGGCCAGGAGCAGGAGAGCCGAGTCCTTCCCAGCGGCTGGCACCCTCCTGCCCGTCCAGGCCTCCGCTGACCTCGGCAGCGAACTTCACAGAAGCCCCTTGTACGCATTTCAGTAGCGACAGGAGAGAGCCGAGCACGCTGCAGCGCTCAGGAAAGGTGATGCTCTCACAGCAACACCCTTCAAGCCCTCCAGTTCCTTGCTGCGGGTCTTTATTTTGGGGGATTTTTGAGCTTCGACGCAGTTTTTCTGGAGAACGCCCGTGCTTCGCACATGGTCGCGGTTTCACGTTAAAAGGGCTCCGAGACTGACGCCTCTCACCAAACCTTCCTCTTCAAGAAAACCTCCCCCGTGCCCTCTCCGCACACCCCGGCGCCGGGTGGTCGCGGTCCCCAGAGGAAACACAGCCCCACCGAAGCCAACGGCGGGAAAGTCGGGGTGGGTCTGGACCCCGCAGCGCTGCCGGTACCTGAGACGAGGCGGGTTTGCTTCTGTCAGGGCCGCCCTCCGCGGGCCNCCTCCCGCCAGCGGCAGGCCGCCATGGCAGAGCCGGGCCGCCGTCCGCCCTCGTCGGGCGCAGCTCCCCGCTCCGCCTCCGCCCGTCCGGCCCTCACCCGGCGGCGGGCTCTCCCCGCCGGCCGCGGGCGCTACCGGGCGTCGCCGCCGCTGAGGGGGTAGGCGAGGAGGCTCATGGCCTCGCCGCAGGCGGCCTCCACCTGCCGCACCTGCTGGCGGCTGAGGCGCTCCCGCCAGGCGTGGATGGCCTCCCGCGCGTCGCGGGCGGAGATGAGGAAGG
>VYZV01037212.1:9890-20622 GCA_013401275.1 Pandion haliaetus | reverse complement strand
AGTAATAAGCATACCCCTATGTTCAGCAATGCAAAACTTCACAGACTCATTTAAAATTCAGCGTCTTTAATCTGAGTGTTCCTCTGCCCTAATGTTATGCACTAAAGAAGACAAAACTTTGTTTAAGTAAACAAATAGCAACAAATTAGGCTCACAATCCCATCTATGGAAGTTAAGATCATCATTAGGTGATGGCTATATAAGTAGAATTAGAAGTGGTTTATTTGGTCAGATTTTAACGTTAATTTCCAAAGTTGTCATATAAACTTATCGTTATAGCGCAATTAGATACCAAATTTAAGTAACCACTGTACCGATAACATTTTAAAAAATGGAAAAGCAGATATTTAAGAATTGATTTCATAAAAACCTCTAGTTAGAGAAACAGTAAACCTACTGCGTGTATTCTCTCCAGTATTCCAGCTGCTACTTACTGTCTATGCCGTGCCTTTCTTTGCCCAAATAGGAATATGATTTGAATTCAAGTCAATGTAAGAATGTATTCATGAACACGAGAAAGAGGATCTGTTATCTGGTTCATTGTTGTCATTTCAACGATTACAAAAACTGAACTCACTTTCTTAAAAACGTAGATCGCTGATAAGCTGTTTCTTCTAGAAAAACTTAAGGTTTCCTTGTGTTCTTAAACAGTGCAGACAGACCTTTAATAATAAAGCTTTGCTATGGTAGACTTTGAAGAAAGAGTCTTCTTCCTCACTCAGGTTTAATGGATAAATTTACTATGCACAATAACTCCCAAGGCAGGACTTCATACATCCAAAGATACAACTCCTGACTTGAAAAGAGTGAAGTAGCTTTTATGCCAATCATACAATTAAGGGTTACAAAGATACTATGGGACCCGTGGGAAATAATATCTGGTTAGTATTACGTATTTCCATTATCAATGCTTCCTAAGGAGAAGAGTTTTGAAAAAAAACCTTGGCTCCAGCCCCTGAAGAATAGAATATTTCTATTAGAATAATCTTAACTTATAAGCGAGGAAACTGAAAAACAGCACTGTACTTTTGAAATCACTTGACATGTAGTCTAACAGAGACATGGAGGAGCGTTTACTGGCAAAGATCGTATCTGTTAGCTGGATCAAAGGGGAATAAAAACAAAACCCAAAATCGACAGTCCAAAGTAAAAGGACAGACACCAAATTAATGCTAGCCTGTGTCAGACTCAGCATTTTAATGTCTTCAAAATACATCACCAGCCTTCTGTTCACCACTTTTGCTCTTTACCGCTAGCAAAAACATGTAAAATTGAGTAATAGGTAGGTGACAACATTCACTTAAGAGCAATGCTCCTTCCAAGGAGAAGTACAGAAACATCTTTTATCAACTGTATCACTAAGCCACGATGCAATTGACTTACAAACATTCTGAGTAAGTGAACTAGGAAATTGACTTGCACTACTGGTAACATGGCAAAGATCTAGAATACAACCAATACTAAAGTAGCTATTTAAACTTCCTCGGTTTATCGCCTTTCTTCCTGTGCATAATCTTCCTTGGTTTAGGGTCTTTTCCTACCTTCGCTCCTTCATGAAAACAGTTATAATACACTGCATCATCAAGCCTTTCTCAATCCATTTTCAGTTCCAACGTCAGACTTGAACAACCCGCTCTTTTCAATAGCTTTCACCTGCCCAACTTAAGTCCTCTAGCAGAAAACTCCAGCTTTCGCCATTTCCTCTCCCTAGAAAATTCTGCTATGTCAAATGGGAAGACAGCGTAGAATGGTCATGGAGCTACTGAACAATGCTAAAAAAATGATTAAAAGCAACACCACTAAAACTGAAAGAATTCAGGACTTCAAAATTTGTGCCTCTATTTCCCAGCTTCCTGCCTTCCTGTTACAATTGTTTTGCTTTTCAGTTGCATTTTAAAATCATTCAGTGAGATAAAAGCTTTGTTTACACTTTTCAACAAATAAGAAATTTAATGAGGAGCATATGACTAATTTAAATTTTAAAGACTGTATCCTCTATATAATAAACGAACAAAATAATCTATTAGATACCTCCCCTCCGGCATTCAAGAAAAGATTTTAGGACAGTCAACTTCCAAATGTTATCTGATATTTTAAGAACGGAGGTTTTTCAATACGAATTAGTGTAACTGCTCAGCCCCTAGCTTTGCTGCTAAATAAATACTCCTGCCTATTAAGATTATTTCACCACTATTGACCCACAACTTTTGCTTCTCAAGACTGTTAGATTTTGGTACACTTGAAGTGTGATTTTTTTGAAAACACGAGTCAGTATGAATGTGTTTAAACTACTTGAAAACATTCAAGAAGTTGCCAAAGTTCACACTCCTCAAATGTCACCTAAAGCATTAATTAAAATTCCTTTCCAGAAGGGTTGAAGAAACACTGTTATACAATGGCACCTACCCCTACTTGCTAAAAAGTAGGGCATGAATTTCAACAGCTACAATTTGAAGTTGGCAGTGAATTTATACAAAAATCTCTATTGCTAAAACAGTGAAGGTAAAATATATAAAGACCACAAAAAACTGTTGACATTTAAACTGGATAAGCTGGATTGAAAACTGGCTGAACTGCTGGGTTCAAAGGATTACTATCAGTAGCACAAAGTCCAGTTAGTGGTGTACCCAAGGGATCAATACTGGGGCCAATATTTTTCATCTTCACTGAAGACCTCGGTGATGGGATCAAGTACACCTTAGCCAGTTTAGAGATACCAAACTACAAAGAGTGGTTGATAGATCAGATGGTTGTGCTTTCGAAGCCACCCTTACGGGCTGGAGAAGTGGGTAGACAGGAACCTTGTGAACTTCTGCATATGGAAATAAAAAGCATTGTACCTGAGAAAGAACAACCCTATGCATCAGCACGTGATTATCAAGTCTTGAACCTCAGAGATATTCAAAACCCAACAGAACACAGTGTCAAACAACCTGCTCCAGTTGACCTGCTCCAAGCAGGACTGAAGAATCATAGAATCATTTAGGTTGGAAAAGACCTTTAAGATCATCGAGTCCAACTGTCAACCATGCCCACTAAACCATGTCCTGAAGTGCCTTGTCTACATGCTTTTTGAATACCTCCAGGGATGGTGACTCCACCACTTCCCTGGGCAGCCTGTTCCAATGCCTAACAACCCTTTCAGCCAAGAAATCTCTCCTAATATCTAATCTAAACCTCCCCTGCTGCAACTGGAGGTTATCTCCTCTCGTCCTATCACTAATTACTTGACAGAAGAGACCAGCACCCACCTCACTACAACCTCCTTTCAGGTAGTTGTAGAGAGCGAGAAGGTCTCCCCTCAGCCTCCTTTTCTCCAGGCTAAACAACCCCAGTTCCCTCAGCCGCTCCTCACAAGACTTGTGCTCCAAGCCCCTCACCAGCTTTGTTGCCCTTCTCTGGACATGCTCCAGCACCCAGTGTCTTTCCTGTAGTGAGGGGCCCAATACTGCCGCTTTTTAAGTCCTTCACATTCAAAATAAGGGGGACTATCCCATGGGTGAGACATACAAGCATGGGATTGATAATCATCTAAGTGTATTTGCATAGTTGTAATAGTTACCCAAATTGTTAGAAATCGCAAAGTGTTTGAAACCAACATGGGTGAAAAAGCTATTTGGTGCCATCAAACCAAACAAACGAGAATACACCTTCCCTTTGCTTATTTCTGCTGCACTGTGTGCATGTGAATCTTTGAATTTGGGCAACTTATGTGTCTGACAAACAACAAACTTAGACAGCAACTCAAGGCTGTGTTTCCCTGGAGGTGGCAGTTTGATGCAATTCGTCAAAAGCCAGAAGAGCGTTTTAAAGGACAATTTACTTCAAATGACTGCAGCTATTGCAGAATAAAGGACCAGAGCCAAGCATTAAAAATGGTCTTACTCAGGTCAATTTAATTCTTAATGATTAGCAAACGAAATATAACCTTTGCTATTTCCCCCTTTTATTCAAAAGCAATAAAAGTAATTAAAAAAATCTCTTTTTCATTTCTGTGGTTTGCTACCTCTGATATTCAACTGAGGCACAACTGCTTGGGGAAATTTCAATAGGTGGTGTTAAAGTACACACCCACATGTAGTAGCTACTGCTTAAATCTTAGAAGTAAAACCAGACACTTTCACTTCAGTCATAGCTCCAAAAATAATCACTGAAAATTCCCCCAAATTCCACAGAAATTGTAAAAAAAAAAAAAAAAGAAAAGAAAAAAACACAAACAAAAAAAACATACCAAGACCCTAATTTGGTCCCAACGGAGCTTTTACACTGTCATTGCAAATAGTCTCACATGTAATACTTCACTATCATGCAATATTAAAGTACAGTTGGAGCATATAAAATACAGCTAAAATTCACTGTGTAGTATGAATAGATATACTACTTAAAGAAAGCTCAGCTCATTACTTTTGAAGACCTTTTCTTACCTCCAGATTTTTTCTTTGTTGAAATGTTGAGAATAAAAACACAACTGTAACTAACATCAAAAGCAGTTAAGTTCAAACTGGAGCATTCCATTATACTACAGGGAGTATTTTATTGTTCAATGTAGCAAAGGAAGCAAATATGGCTAAACACCACACCTCTTCAAAGACATGGATAACCACTGTACTTGAAAAACATTCCACACACCCCCATGCAATCCCACCTTTCAACTCCCTAATTTTTATTACCTATTTGAATGTTTAGGCATATTCATCTACAGACATAGGAAAGAGTTCACAACACCTTGATATTCTCTTTAAAGGTTCCAAATGCAGTTTTCACTGTCTACTGGTAGTAAGTGCAAGTGCAAGTCATTTTGTTCCTTGAATTTTGTGTTCGCGTCATCAAATACCTGCCTAGCATTTAATAGAGAATATTGCCATAGGCTCATCTGTTGCATGTGGAGAATGATCGGGCACAGAACTAATTCACATTTTATCCACAAATTTATTTCCAGATGTTCCCAATATTTCTGTGCAGCAAGTAGAATGCACGCGATAGTGTAGCTAAAGAGACATGAGCTGTGAGACTAGCTTATTTTTGTTGACCAGTGTCACTTCTCTATCAAACAGAAGAACTTCCGGTGTGCTTATGAATTTATTGGAAGAAAGGCTTCTTCATTATGCTTATTGCTGAATTCCAACCAGGAGATCTATCTTAAAATCCCAAGACTTATACACCTGGATGTACTCAGGAGGCAAATCACCTTTCCAATGCATTAAGCAGAGCAAAACTTTATAAACCCATGTACAAAATATAAAGATGTAATTTGGTCCCAGGCATACAGGAAATCGTTGCCCAAGTTAGTGCCACCTCTGAAGCTCATTGCTCTGGCCATCTGTTCAAAGCACTGGATTAAAGTCCTAAAATTTGTGATGGCCATGCAGTTGAAAAAGTGGCCAATTAACATTGTTGGTTTAAGTGGAAAGTGACCTCCAACGTGTAATTAAATGCTGAAAAACAAAAAAGCCACAGTAAATAAATTCTGTCCTGTGAGGACCGCTTCAGGTAACATAATCAAGCAGGATTTTACTGGCCATCTGTGGAAGTAGACTTGTCTAGCTGCATCTAGTCACGTAACTGATTAACAGCAACTAGCAACACAAATAGATCAAATTTACACCAGATTAAGACTTTTCCCTATCTTTTTTTAGTTTTATATAAATGCAAACTTGTTGGTCTAAAAGCATCTCTATACACATTTACCCAAAACATAAAATACCCTAAATGCAAGATAACTAAAGTGACAGAAGGCTTCAAGCGATATAAGCTCTCCTTCGAACCCACTTGCAGTTATAGCGATATTTGCTGTACTATTTCATAAATTAGTTTCCAGGTTATTAAACATCTTTAATGTCATAGCAAAGCTAAAATTCACTTAAGAGTTCAGCTTCCATTTCAAGGTATTCATACTTTTGATCCATTGGTAGAATAATAAAAACATTGTGCTTGAAACAGTTAGAAAAATAATTATTATTTCACTGTCTTGCACTACTTATAGAAACTACAGGCATTTGCAAGGCACAATAATCTGGTTACACACTAAAAAGATAGACCTTGGGATTCAGCAAGTCTTTCTCCAAAGGTTTTGCTTTTTAGGAGATCTGTTGTACTGAATAATTATAGAAGAGTAAGTAGGACCAATCGTATTCATTGCAAACTGATGAAAAAAACTGATGAGTATTGGTGTACAGTCACCTTGAAATTAAGTTCTTGGCAAGATCACGGTATACTGCACAATCTCGTTACACCTAGGAAGAGCAGTACATACTCAGGGACTATCAGTGTTACAGATGCTCTTTATAACACAGCTGAATTGTCCCATGACATAACCAGGGGGAAGACTCAGGATCTTCCCCAGAAATGTGTAACTATTTGTAGCAGCTGTACCCTCCCCATTTCCAGAGGTTTCTTTCCTGCCTATTATCAGCTGCTCGCTTTTTAGTCCTGTTACTTAAGGAAACACCACCTACTTCCTCATGCTACATGCCCATCTGTCACCCCTATTAAATGCTGAATTTGCTGGTCAGTTCCAAAGTTTGTCACATGCACAGAAGTTTTAGGGACATGAAATCCTTCAAGTCTTGTCAAAAACAGATCCCTGGAAGGAGCAAAGGCCTTATAGTTTCCCAGCCATCAGTAAATCCACAGCTGAGAGTAACTTCATCGCTTATGGGAGCAAGGATATTTAGGATACAGTTGTCAGAACTCAAGCATCATTTCTTTACTCTGAAGTTTTTGTTTCTGCATTGAGTTTATTCATTTCACCTTTTTAGCATTAGTGCTACAGGAAAATTGACTGGTGCAGCATTTCTGGTGCAGCAGGAACTAGACGAAAACAAAGAATCTCATCAGAAATCGTGATCACATGAGATCTTCAGAAAAGCCTCTTGATAAAGTCAACCTATTGATATCTTCACATACGCTTTAAATAGGCATCCCAACTTCTATATACTCATGGAAAGCATTTTTTTCCTAATTAATAGTCATCCTCTACAAGTTCTCACCAAGTAAAATCCAATACAGCAGGATATCTTCCACTTTAATCCTCTCTCCAAGAGAGAAACCAAAACACATAAACTTCTAAGAAGACAGAGCAGTCAGGAATATATACACTCTAGAGAGCCAGGAAGGTATTACTAACAGCACTGCCTGTTAATAGGAGGAAAAACAATAAACTCAGTTTCCTGTATTTCATAAATACAGAAATTTAGCTGG
Organism: Pandion haliaetus; assembly: GCA_013401275.1. NCBI lineage: Eukaryota > Metazoa > Chordata > Aves > Accipitriformes > Pandionidae > Pandion > Pandion haliaetus. The sequence continues at coordinate 13,422 of VYZV01037212.1, read as the reverse complement.
ACCAATGAACTCCCATATTTTGACCTTTTACTTCTACAATATTGTGGGTTTGTTTCTGAAACTTAAAAAACAAGTATTCAAATATCACTGCTTGTGTTGCAGAACTGAATGATTCACTTGGACCCGTGCAGTCAAATTAAGATTGGGTAAAAAATGTATAATTATTAACTGAATTATGTTCAAAGGCTTGGAGAGACAGGTCTGATGCTTCAATTCTGACAGTAAATACATATACGTTTTAATACATACACATATTTACACACACACACACTCAACCCCCATACAGTTTATCTACAAAATATTAAGTGTTTTTTCTACCAAATTGAAACTCCTTAAGTTTGTTACCCTTTCATCCTGTCACAACAATCATCAAATCCAAAATTTCCTACATCACATTCACTCTTACTAGTTAAATTATATGCCTGTTTGCCGCAGTGTCACCTTTAACAGAAGCCTTTAATAGCTAGTAGGTAAATCCAAAAAATCTATTTTAAGATGGCCTGTAGATTGAGTGGAAAACAATTGATTGAAGTTGATAAAAACACTTGATCAATGACAGTGGAGGAAGCACAGTAGTTTTCTCGCACTTCCAACAGTAAATCACTATATAACTTTTCTTTTTTAAAATTATCTGGTGTAACAAATGACTACAAATTAAATCAAAACCATATGGTAGAGGCTAAAGGGTAGAGCACAACATGAATTTTATTATACAGAACCATATGCTGCACTTAATGTCCGTGATGACTTTCTATTTCACCACAGATGATGACTATAAATTAGCACTGTAGAGGTGAGAGCTCTATTCAATTCTACAATCAAATGATCTTGAACACAGTAATATAGTATCTCCCTTTATCACATAATATCAGAGGATGCTGTATTATCTATGTTATGGATCACTTCTGGACTATTATAGATACTAACTTCTTAAATTGCCAGTTATTCAAGTAGCAGTTTGGCAATACCTAAAGCAAAACTTAATAAACCATATAAAGACTAGCGCGCCTTGGAGTTCTCTGCCCAGGTTCTAGAGTATTTATTAAACAATACTGTCTCGAGTAAAATTTTGTATCATTCAATTCAGCTGGAGTCTATGCTTTTTTTAAAACAGATTTTAACAATGAAACAGAAGTGGACAACATCAAAACTTTGAGACTACTGTTCCTGACTACAAAATGAAATCTGAAACAAAACTCTTACAACTGATACCACTTTAACTGCACCACTATTTCCAACGCTATTATTGGGAATCTGTCTCTGCCATTGCAAATAACTAGCTCAAGGGAAGCGCAACTAATATCACACTAAAACCCAGCTATTGCATGTTTATCTGCTTCACTGTTCTTGTCCTTCAGTGATTTATGTGAACATGGGTTAACAATACTGGCAACACTAAAGTTCTCATCTAGAAAAGGTCCCCCGTCATCACCGTCCATCCATCCGTCTCCGNNCAAGTAAACACTAGTTCTTCTAGTCTTTATTCCACACAAAAAGTTTTTAATTACATGGCATCTTAAACCAAGCCATTGGATATCACAGTCCAGCCAACTTACAGCATTCTCGGGTCTAGCGACTACCTAGTTTCAGTGCCAAGATAACCAAAGACGCTCCCTTATCAATTCCATTGGTTTATACTTGCACTTCTACTAGGGCAACTTGGATGAATTTTGAAAGCAAAGGTGTAGTTCTTTTACTACAGCTTCTTAAAAAAAATAAAGGAAGAGAGAAAGAATACACAACTTCTGAAGGGCTCTCCTAGGGAAATTGGGTAACTGAATAGGCAGATGCCTTCACAATTTCAAAACATTCAATTTAATTTTCATTCAGTATCCTCAGATGACAGAAAAAAAAAAAATCAGCTTTGTTTGAAGAGTTTTTTCTTTGCTGCTCTGAGGAACTGCATATGTATCGGAAATACATTGAGAATTTTATATTTTTAACAAGTTCTCAGAAAATATGAAGCAACTGTTAGATAAATTCATTGTTCAGTTGGAAATATCGAAGTTGTTACCAGCTTCCCAGCTCTGGATTTGCTCAGAACCCACTAGTACGCCCCTAGCCTGTACCTTATGCCAACCTGCTTTATTCTGCGCCTCCACTTGTGCAAGTTTTGGAAGTGTTCCTATTGTTGCAGCCAGAACTATGCCAAGAGCAGGGAAGCTCTTATGAATCATAACCATGTATAGGAAATTAACACCTGTCAATGATCACCAAGATTTTGCTCTGCCCATGTACTTGCCTTCTTAAAGCCTGCATGTGGTGAAGTTATTGAAAAACCACTGGTCACCACATGGGTGGAAACGTTCTCCTTGAAGAAGGATTGAACTCAGCACCTGCAGAAGAAGCCAGGAATGCTACTTGTTATGTTGAAGCAGGGGGTTTGTGGGGGGTTTGTTTGGATTTTTCATTGTAAAAGGTATCATAGTTAGGGAACCTGTCTCAGCAACACCAGAAAAACTGCCCAAATTACATTTTGCAACCACAGACAAGGTTTAATCTCATTAATGTCTTATTTGCAAAGTTGTAATGATCATCAGACTTTGGATAACTTCCCTAAGCAGTACTTACAGGCACAAGCCAAAAGGTGGCTACAGCTTATACAAAACATTCAAATTAGCTTTACGGTAGCTTTACCAGGACCCAAGCTATAAAATCCAGTTACAGCAACAAGCAAGACAAGTTGGTTAAGAAACCTGAGGCAATATTTGAAGGCTGAAGCATCGCTTCACAGCTGTACACAGTTACATCTTTACTGACAACTAAACTAGATTATTTTAAAGGTAGATCAAATATGTCCATACAGATATGCCCAAGTATGTTGATACAAAGTTTCAAATTTGACTACAATTTTCACTACAGTCTACTCTAATTCCAGGATTTATAAAGAGCAGAAACTAGATTAGGAAACTTACTTTCCATAAGGAGATGTGAATAATTTCTAAGTATGAAGATTGTATTCCTTCAAGTCAGATGCAAAAAAACCCAAACCCCTCCCAATTTGGTTCTATCAAATTTCAACAGATGAAAATAGTTACAGTTCCACTGACATCTAGAACAGCACTAAATTTAACACCAGTCAAGTTAGAAAAGAGCTACCAGGGCAGACTTGGGAGAAAGAAGTTGAAAAGAACAACCAACTAACAATAAAGCAAGACTGATGATGCACAACCGGGGCTTTTGCTTCAGAAGGAGAAGCAAAAGAAACCTCAGGACAGCCCTGGTGGAAAGGAGAGAAAGAGGATGATTACTGGGCAACATAAAGCACAGGTACTAAAAGGGGATGTAAGCACAGCAAATATTAATCAAAGCAGGTTCCCTCTCACACCCAAATAGCTTCCACGAATCAGACATTAGTGGGAGGGATGCAGTGAACAGGCTTGTACAACATAAGGCAATAAATGTGAACACTCCCAAATCAAACAAGAAAACAAGTATCAGAAATGGGCTCAGTGTTGTACTTTTATATATCTAATCTTGTAAGAAGACATAAGCAAACTACACGGTTTGGGTTTTGGGGGGGGGGTTCGGT
>VYZV01037211.1:1942-13790 GCA_013401275.1 Pandion haliaetus | reverse complement strand
TCATAAAAATGCCACATATTTTAAGTGGCTGCTATGATGCAGATTTGAAAGGACAGTTGATTTTCTTAAACCACTGTTCCTGTCTAGTATCTATATAAACAGAATAAATAATAAAAAAAAACCAACAAAACCCAAGTCATTATAACACTCCTTTTTTTCAGCCTTGATATTACAGGAAACTAAGTTTGATATTACTGATCTGTTCCAAACACTAAACTGTTTCATAAACACCCTGTAATGCTAAGTTCACAGATATGTAATTTAAAGAAATAAGATACATGAATGCAGTTTATTGAAAGATAACATACCATAACTTCATATTCAGGTCCCAGCAGGTTTTCCCACTTGGATTTCAGCTCATGTGCTGGAGGGAGTGGGACTCTTCCTAAATATGAATTTGAATATTAATTTTACAAGCATATTGTACATTCAGAAGTACGTTTACTTCTAAATACTTTAACAAAAATTCAGTGTAAATGAAAGATTAGAGGGAATAATCCCAAAAAGGAAAGTGCATTAAGATGAGTCTATCAAACAGTGCAAATCAAAAATGTCTTTCTTTGGAAAACAATGCAAAATGTCAGCTACTGCTAACGTGTGATTTATTCAACTGAGAAGCAGAAGAGGTGATGCTTGCATTGATGAGATGCGAGTTCTGTACCATATAGCGCAGTAAATAAATCATTTTTTCAGGCTGCAAAACAAATTCCACATGACTTGATAATTTGTTGCTATAAAAATGCTTGCCACTCCAGGGAAGCATCATCTCCCACCAAAATGAACCCCCTTAAGTAGTAAAACACCTGACAAGATATTGCTGTTATCAAGGGGCTGCATCAGCACAATGCAGTCACAGACTTTATTTATACATTTGGCAGGTATAAAGGCTTGTCTAGTTTAATTAGGCCAGTAAGTAACATGAGCTTTAATATAAGCTCCAGTTCTAAACCAGTCTTCCGTGGGAACTTGGCTATCTTGACATTTATATCTTTTCAGCTTTCTTACTTATGCAACCAAGGCAGTATTACATTCATGTAAGACAATTTGACAGAGCTAGACAGCATAAAATGACTGGCTGCCCTGCATTTGACCTCATCCANGCTACAGCAGCAGCAACTGGGGTCTGAATTACCAAAACCTGTTTCCCCCACCCCCCCCAAACAACTGTAATAGTTTGTCAGATGTCTAGACAAGGCACAGACCACTTAGTATTGCTGATGTGTCGTACTGAAATTTAGAATGTAAATCACAACCTCACATTTTGCACACAAACTAGTAAGTAAAGTACCTCAAGGGAGGAATTTTGAAGATACCAAGAGGAGCTCAAAGCCTGCCTACTAGCAAAAGCCAACACAAATGGGATGTCAAGCTGCCTCTGCTTTAAACACCTTTGTAGACTGTAAGGATAAAATATGAGCTTTGCAATACAATCCTCATTACATCATGTTATAAATTTGATGTTTTCCAATCATTAAAAACAAAGATTTAAGTTAATTTATACAACATAACCCATCACTGTATTTCTTCCACTCACTTCCTGTCATGCCAGATAGGCAAATTCTGTCTGATCTGCACTGAGAAACCACACTCCTAAGAGCCTAACAACTGAGATCTCACTTGGAAATATCCAGAGCATCTTTAACCTATAGGCTCAAGGAGATACAGATATTCAAGGATTCCAGCAATTCAGAGAAACCCCACCAAGAATAAAAACTTGGGTTTGTAAATACAGTTCTCTCAAAAATAAATTATCTTCTTAAAAGAAAAAGGAAGACAAATTGTCCCGAAATTCTCAGCTGTGAGCTAAGGGTTTTTTCCTCCACTGAAATTTAATTGAAGTTTCTAAGGAGAAATCATCTTTGTGAGCCTTGTTATCAAGCACAGGCTGATCACTATCTTTACTTCCCAACTGTAGTACAAACAGAACATCAGTGCAATTTCCTACTCCTTCTATTTGCAGAAATACATAGGGACAGAAATTCTTTAGTCTCTTTTTCTACTATTACAAAGTTATAGCATGAACACATAGGACCTAAGCACCTGCAATCCCTTGTGCAGCCAAATATAGATCTTAAGGTTCACCGGGAGTAATGAATTTAGGGTCAAGCTCAAAGTTCAGTTCAGTAACTATAAGCTGTGTTCAGTTGGCTGAATACAGATTTTTTTGTCACTTCCAAAACACATTACCAAAATCTATGAGTTATTCAGAGCAGGTGCTGATGCACGTCTCCATTTGAAGTTTCCCCCTTTCTTTTTTTCAAACATACTTTGAAGTCTTTGCTTGTAACTTCCTCAGAACTGTGGAAATGTTGGCTGGAGAGATTTGGATTAAATATATTCAATTCCAATGGTATCACCCAATTCACTTAAAATACTCCTTTTTCACCAAACAGCTTTTTCCACATGGCAGCTAATAGGAAGTTTATTTCTAGTCTCTCATCCAGCTGGATTTCTCATGACCTGAGATACACACCACGTCTTCTATAATGTGCAAGGCCTCAGAAATGAAAATACTTCCCAGGGACACCTCTCATTAGCAACAGCTTTCAGCATATTTAGTCTGTCCTTCTGCCTGCACTTCCACACAGTTTTTCCATTTCTAATTAGCAAGCATAAAGAATCAATCACAAGTGTATTTTAAAAATCACCTCTCCTGGTCAAAATTGCCAGCATCTTCAAAATTGGGATCTTTTCTTCTTGCAATTTCCTCCTAGTTTCACAAACTTACTATACAAGGATGTGTACTGTGCTCTAGTGCACTTCATTAAAGCACTACCTTTATTCGCCCTACCGTTGGATATTTTTCCCCAGCCGTCTTTAAGTGCCTGACTAGCATCATCGTATCTTTGGTTTGTAAGTACTGCTGCAAGGCAAAAGAAAGCAGTTCTACCCAGTTTGCAGTCTTGCAGATGCAGCTGTTAATTGCCTCTAGTCTGGTTGCAGAAAGTTTCAGGCCTCATGCACATTGCATCCTAAACCATGTTGCCTTTGTAACAGAACTGCTTAAGCACGGTTTTGCCTTGCCAGAATTACTATTTCATACCTCTTCAGGAAACACAATTTAATAAGAATTTCACACAAGTGGGCTTAAAGGGAAGTAATACATATTTTATAAAACACACCTTTACATTAAACTTCTAAAAGCATTTCCAGAGTTTAGTCAGAGCCTTAAATTAGCAGTATTTACTTTAGCACCATTATAATGACGTGCCCATCACCATGTCCAAAATAAGCACCTATCTTTAGAATTTAAACTTGGCCATTAAATTCTATTCCAAGGTGAAATCTTATACATCGTATTTCAGTATGAATAAAATTTGCAACTAAGTATTTAAACTCTTTAACAGAGATACACACACACACACTTTATAGTTGCATAAAGCTTTTGCGAACCTTGTAACTTAAAGTGGTTTTTCACTGTGAAGAAAAAACAGTTTAATCAAGCAATGATACTTGCTTACCATTGCATTAAATGCTCCCGATTCATTACTCAGTTTCAAAGCCATGCCCATTGCAGTAACCTGCTGGCCCAAGGAGAACCAGCACTGCTAGATGATATAAAGGGCAATATCAAACTGCAAACAAGCAGTATCTTCAGTGTTTAAATTTTGGTATCCCAAGACACACTGTGCATACAAACACATTATCTGGTATTCTCCAGGGTAAGGGGAGCTTGGATACATAGTAGAATAGAAAAATCTTGTAGTACACTTGCTACCTGATGCACTAGGTAACGAGGTGCAGATACACCACACTGCCCCTGCCTGCCCCTGCCAGGAATCAGCATGGGTCCAACCAGCAGCTATGGATTCCAGGCAATGAAGTCCTTGCCAGACCCAGCTACATCTGCACCATACTCTGCACAGCTCCAAGGAAGAGGATTACAAGATTTGCACAATGCTAGAATTGAAGGGGAGCCACTCACATACATACAACTTGGTTACAAACTCCTTTTGAAACTAAGGGCTTTGGAGTATTTATGGGGAGGCAGTGGATCCACATCAAAGCCATTTGGGTCTGCTATGAAAAGGGCTCAAAAATACAGTTTGATCCAAGCTGATTGTCAGCAGAACAGGGATCAATAAGGCATATGTAGATAACACCTTGAGACTAACAGAATTTGTTAACTTCAAGCCAGGTAAAAGTTATTTTAGTTCCCAGCATAAACTGATCCTGGCATTGATATACTACATTTGCATAGAACTAGGTATTAGGTAACAAATTCCTGAGAAAGTTCTTTTTGCATGAGGGCAGACACCTGCAGCCTGTGACACAAGATAACCCAATCACAAGTAGTCAGGAACTGAGTACAGAAATATTGTTCGCTTCAGTAGAAAAAGAAAATACTTTATGCATAGAAAGTCCCACAGTAAAAAAGGCCTGGTTGACACAGGACAGCATGTGTTGCTCTTTTCTAGCAAGTGTAAGTCCTCCTGGCTCTTCTGCCCCTAAAGACATCCTACTGCTAAGTCCTTAAGTTATTTGTCCATTGTAACTACAAATCAACATATGCTCTTCCATTCATACAGCTAAAACAATACTTTGATAACCTCACATCTCAGCTACTCAACCACCTCTGTTTTGGCTTCCTATTTCTGGGAACATGCAAAAGTCACAACAAAGGATGTCTGGTTACAAGGCTTGGACAGAAAAGTAAACCAGAATGGAACATAGGAATTGCTACATTTCTCTCGTTTCCAGGTTGTCTTTAATACTGACAGATCTTCCACAGTCATAGCAAAATTGTTATTCACTGACAGCCGTAATTTAGAATCCTCTATTACATGTACATATCTTAGAAACTACAAGGCATAAGGATAATTTATGCTGACTTTAACACAAGCTGTAGAAATTCACCCAGAAGTTCTTGTAGAAGAGCCCAGAAATCTGGAGGGGAATCGAAACACACCTTCTGGGAAGACCTCCAACCTTGATTCAGAAGTCAGCTAAAAACCAAAGTAATCCATGCCTTTGTGATCTGCCCCTATGTCCAATTGTCTTTGCTGTTAAAAACGCATGCCTGATTTGAACTCCTGTCCAGCTTCCGATTCCAGCTATCAGGTCTTTATGCCTATTACACCTTTGCCAGACCAGAGATTCTCATCTGCCTGCATAGGTGTGCAGTCAATAATTTCCAGTTCAGCTAGTAAGCTCAGGACAAGCAAGCCAGAATTTGCAAGTCTAGAGACTGACCTCTAGTTTCCAACAGTAGCATGGGAGGAAGCAGTATGCAACAGTATTAGTACCACAAGGTTAATGATTTGGGTCTGGGAACCAGCGGGCAGCAAGGAGAGGTTCATTGCCAAGTGGGGAATCTCACAGGAGGTAGACATAGCTTGTGCTAGACTTCCCACTTCTCTAGCACTCCAGAAAATGTCAGTGACCAGGAGCACAAGCAGGACAAGCAAACAGGAGCAAGGCAGTTACATGGCAGGTGGCACACAGTTGAGACAGATGTTCATGGAAATAGCATCTGTCTCATTTGTGTGGAAAATGACCTACAAATGGAGAGAGGTCCCTGCTGCTGCAGCCACCTCTGGTCCTTCAGCATGCCCTACTCAGTCAAAACTCCTGAGGGAGGATGCTGCAGCTCAGATCACACGCTGTAGGAGGCCAAGTCGAGCAACTTGGGAGGTGAGTTCTAATGAAGTTACTGTGGTGCCAAAAGAGGAAACTGCAACAAATGGGCATCAGAGATGATGTACAGGAAACCAACACATTATTTTGAAAAGACTCTGCAGACGCAGCAGCCTAAGACCTGTGAGGGCGGCAAGATAGGTATGGCTGATGTAACTCTGGATCAGGAAGTAAATGTGAACTCCCAAGAGTTCCACCTCCTGATGCTGTTCAAGTAGCAACCTGGTTCAGGGCCCTGGCAGCAGAGGAGTATGAACACATTGTCTCTGTCAGGAAAGGACTGCAGGCAGGACACCTCAGGTTATCAGAGTAGGACCAGGGCTAGAAAGAGGAATCAGTGAGCTGGAGGCATTCAGCTCTCTAGAGATTATGAGATTCATTCCAGAGTACTGCAAGGGCTGCACCTCCACCGTCTATAATCTAAAAAAAACAAACCCCAAACCAAAACACGGCAATCAAAGGCAGATAGATCACTAACGACTGGAAAAGGGCAAACTTTATGCAAGGAGGAAGATCCAGAGATTTATACGCCAGTCAGTCTCACCTTTGGCCCTGGAGAGATCATGAGATACATCCTCTTGGAATCCATTTCTGAAGATGTAAGTGATAAGGCAAATCAGGGACAACTAATGTAGATTTGCCAAATAACTGACCAATCTGACTGCCAAGATAGCTACATGGATGAAGGGTGTAATACCTCAACTTTACCAGAGCTTTTGACACCATTTACATCAGCACTCTTATTTAGAAATGGAGGAAGCATGGGTTTGATGACTGCTAAATAGACTGAAAACTAGATGGACCACTAAGTCCGCAATCAAAGACAGCATTAACCTATGGCTTGACAGCCAGTTATGAGAGGTCAATAGCTACAGGGGCTAATATTATCCAGTATCTTCATCAGTGACCTCTATGATGACATAGAATGCACTCTTGGCAAACCAGTGGACAGCACCACATTGGAAGAGTTGATAGAACCAACCGGTAGAGCTTTATTTCAGAGGGACCTGAATAGAAAGCATTACAGAGCAAAAGCTAAAGATGGAGTAAACCATGACAGCCCATCAGTATTAAAAATGGATTAAAGACACAGACTTAGAAGACACACTGCAAGATATCCTATCCACCTGTTTTATGTAGACTCTGCTTCCTGTCGTTTTGAAGATTATCCTTCTGTTCTTGGTTTTCCTCATTCTTAGTGTCCACACTAGTTTCAGTCCCTACAGCTCCAGGTGACACAAAGGTTGGAACAGGTTGCACTGTGAAAGAAGATGAAAAAAAAAAAAATCATATGCTGCAAAGTATATGAAGTAATAACACCGCCACACTAACTAGTCCTTTTTTTTTTTCCTCCACAGCAGTTTTGCACTCAGTTTTCCTGAATCACTCATTTCTTTCCATTCCTCCTTAAGTATCTCATTTTCCACAGTGTGCCCTTACAAAATCTAGGATCATGTGATATCTAGTCCTAATTGTTAAATTAGGTAATTGAGTGAAAAATAAAATCAGTTGCTGAAAAGGGGGGGGAGGGGAGGGAATAAAAAAAGGATTACCTCTATCTGAAGAAATAGTAGAAGAAGGTTTCCTTCTAAGTAAGGTAAGGCGTACAGTCTGTCCTGTGTTACGCAATGCCTCTACCACTTCTTGGTTGGTATAATCCTGTATATTAACTCCATCAACCTAAACCAAGAATATCATATCATATAATAGTAATCACATTACATTCTTAGGCTGTACCATATACTGTAGCAACATCCACATTATTTTGTGCAGAAATTATAGGGTTATTCACCCACGACAGTAGTATTTGCAAAACAATCTCATTAAATCAGTTACATTTCACTAGATAATATTTTCAAAATGCATTTTAAAAGGAAACAACAGTAGTTTCTTCTGTCTTCATGGTGCAACCACGAAACAGAATTTACTAATCTAAGTATGCACTGATTTCCCTCTACGATTTTTTTGCTTACAAAAAACAGCTTCAGGAATATTGTGGTTGAAGCTTCCCAGCAAGAGTAGTCAGCCTAAAACTCTGTTCAGTTCATAATCACTGTTGGTTTTCTCATGGATTTCTAACACACCACACACAAGCCTACACACGTAACTGTTTGTATAACGCACTCTAAACAGCCCAATTCTTACATTAATTCAGATGTTTTAATTAACACCCAAAACAACTCTGTTCACCTCGCTGTTAGATCATGCATCAATAGGGGCTTCTCCTGCAAAGCTGCAGATAAAAGCACAAGGTTGTATCAATTTTTGCTCTCACAAAGGAGAAGCTGACTTTGGAAGGTCTGGCATAGCACACATTTTAAAAGTAATTTAAAATCATATCTCTATAAATATTATCTCTTAAAACATAAAGACTGTGTAATTCATTCCTGCTTGTACTGTGAATGCAAAATTGGCTATTATTCAATTCACTGTTATTCAATGGTTTTTAATTTTTCTACACATAAAGCTTGAGTTTTTAAACCTAAATTGTGACTATTGACATTTTGATTGTATCCACATGATGCTACACAGTCATTAAGTACCATAAACAGTGTGCCACATCTTGCAAAATCTTAACCATCCTCAAATCCCATTCAATTCAAATAGAGGCTGATGCTGCTCATCTTTAATTCAGGCCAAAAGCCAAGATTCTCCACTCTGAAACATTTTAATCCAAATGCTTGCCTCTTTCATAGTTAACTACTATTTAATACTTCTTTGAATATAAAAAATATTTTAACCACAGCAAGCCAAAGCTCATTTCTGTTACAATTCTACCTAAACAAATTGGAACCAGCAAATTATTTCCTCTGCAAAGCAGAGAAGGTTTAATTGATTTTAGAAAGTCTTTACTACGTTGATCTTTTAACACTGAGATGTGTAATGAAGTATTAGTTCTACAACAATATATAAGCAGACTGTTTTACTTACAGCAACAATTTTGTCATGAACATGAATTTGGCCATTGTGGTCAGCAGCACTACCAGGTATTATATTTTTCACAAAAATCCCGGAAGGTTCTGTTGGCACGGGGAGGGGAGAAAGAGAAACAAGTCACTACATTAACCTGATTTGTTTCTTTTCTTACTAAGATTTTTAATTACAGCCTTTTTCACACACTTCTGTCCACAAAGTTATGATTCCATAAACCACCAATATTTGCCTGTTACCACTCACACAGCTTGACATAGAACGACTGAGGATCTCAGATGGAAAAAACAGCACTGACACAACCACCTGTACACTGACCTCAAAATCTTTTCTTTAAAATGGCTCACAAAAGGCCACCTCCTCCATGGATTCATCCCTGGGCTTACCCAGGCTTTAAACCACAATCACGTAAATCCATGCTGCATTTGATTTCAACAGGACTACCTAAGCACATACTTTACTTTTAGCTCAAGTACTTTGATCAGGACTTCAATCATCTTACAGCTAAAGAATTTAGTACTTTAAGTCTTAATGAAAAAGGATTTTTCTTAAAAATACAAAAACAAAAAAAAACAAAAATAAAAAATGTGGAAATCGGAAAAGCTATCCTTTGTCGTGTTTGATGTTTGATTATTAATTCTAACTTCTAATTAGAACAAGGAAATCAAACCAAACCAAAACAAACAAACAAAACAAAACCAAAACCACAACAGTAAAAAAACCAATCATCAGCTGAAACAGTAACCCTTCCCTTCCACAAACTCCCGCAAAATATAAGATGCTGATCTTTAATTCTAGTGAATCTTGACACTTCATCCATCCCTTCTGAACACTAACATTCCTCAGACACCTGCCCAACATGGTTTGTCCATGCTCAGCAAAACTCCTCTACCGGTGCTTCAAACCCACCTTTTCCCATTGCCTGACACGTGCTCCTCCCCAACCCAGTTCCCAGTGCTCACTGCACTGGCCTGGGATTCCTGACACAATAGGCAACACAAGAGGATGTCTTGGGAATGAAGAGGGCTGGAAAGCAACCCCAGCTGCACCACATTCCCAGAATACCTTCTTGCATCCCACGAGGAAGGGGAGGGGATAAAAAGCACTGCCCCTTTCTGTAAAACCAGATATTCAGTTGAATCAATGTTAAAGACTACCATTTGTGGAACCAGTATTTGAAAGATGAGTTAACAGCTCTAACTTAAAGAAGATTTACTAAAAAACCCAAACTGATTCTATGTCCCCATATCCTAGCACAGGTATTTTAATCAGTTCCCAGAATTTAGATACTGAAACAACCATCTGCCAAAGACAAGTACATGATCTTGTGAAGGTGGTATACACATCACACACAGCTAAGATTCTCTGCATCTCCTGCCTGGCAGAGGGATGGACTAGTTAATCTGACTGATCATTTCCACTCTAACAACTACAATTCATTTCACAAACAAAAAGTTGCATGTTGAGCTATTTTGTACATACTGAAGATGCCATTCAAAAGTTAAGGCAAACTGGGGACATCCAATACTCTGGTTTTGAAATTCTTCTTCAAATGTGCTATCTGAATTGTGCTACATACCACAGGGGCAAAATAAGGAACAGTGTGGACAGGAACCTGACTGTGTTAGAGTCTGTATATGCAGGAACTTCCTGTTACAGTTTAACGTCTTGCACAGTAACAACATAACCATGTAAAATTCACAGTCCAGCAGTCAAGTGGGAATTATTTTTTTTTAAGCTAATTACAACTCTAAAAATTTTTGTGGCTGAATTTCACTTTGCATCAAGATCTCCAAATATCTTCTTCATAGATTTTGTAAGTTACACTGTTTCAAAGAAGCGCTCTCCATCTTCCCTAAAGTAAATAAAGGGTATTTGAGAAGCCCCTATCCTAGACCTTACTAAATCCTGTAGAACTCACCTACATCACTTGTGCCAGCATATCCAACAATTGTTATCCCCAAGCTTTGCCCATTCTTTTTTATAAGTTCAACATCACAGGTCTCAAAAAGGTTGGTATTATCCTATAAATAAAGCACAAGACAATAAAAAAAAAAAAAAAAAAAAAAAATCTCATTTCCCAGTACCATTACAATCTTGCAGGTTAATTAAGATCTTCAGAAGCGAGCAGTGATTTTGATTTTCCTATTTTAGGAGGGATCATATTTGCAAAAGAGATACCCACAAGATTTGCTGAAAATAAGGTGTCACCCGAAGTCATTTGTTGATTTTTAAATTCCTTCCTAATACTTTCTCCACATACCTGTCAGAGGTATAATATTTATATTTTATGGAAAATAAAGGTTTTCGTTAGACTGCACAGAGGCCATTTCCCTTTGGATTCCACTGCCACTTGGTAACAACAAACTTCCCAGTCAATGCCACAAGACAACAGAAACCCTGAACACCCTCAGAATTTCTTCTCTCCCTTTCATGTTAGTCCTGATAAAGTGTCATGAAACCACTTGCCTGAGTGCTTTCTACTGGACAGTTAAGATGCAAAAAAACCTGGTATAAATACACAGTGTTATCACATCACACATTTCTGTCAGGAAAAGTGATGCTTATCTCTCTCCTTGTTATCACCCACTAAGGAAGTGAGGAGCAGCAGGAAAGGGATCTCGAAACAGAAACAGGTTCGATGCTCTGAAGCGAAAGAAACCATGTGTATACATAGTAGGCACATCTCTACTACAGAAGCAGTTGCCTACTTAAATGCAAATACGGGAGGCTAGGTAGGTGTTTGAGCTTATTGTTTGTTTTTATGCTAGATCCCAAACCACAAAACCATTCCAAAAGTCAATCTTTGACACATCAGCTTAACAAGTCTAATATGATCCTGTTCTGATCTGAACACCATCAAACTGCAAAGAGCACTGGAAGCCTCCAAGTTGTCATCCATTGTTGAAGGTAATGGGAAGCAAAAGACCATTAGTTCGCATTCAATGAAAATTATTTTTAAGACCTAACAGAAGAAGGGAAAGTATTCATTTGTAAATGCTTTATTGTTGAATAAAGTGACTTCTCATAACAAACAATACTTGAAAAGACAAGCATATAACATGATCTGTTCTCTGAACCCTCTTCTTACTACAATTACCAAAAAAACATCTGGCCTTACACCAGAGAAGTATATGGAAAAAGGCCCCCACAAAGCTGGCCTTGGTATGTCTGTGCAACTCTACTCTGACAAGTAAAAATCAAAACTGCAAGACAGAGTTCAAACAGGACACACTAAAGACATTGGTGATACCAAAGAGAAAAAAAAAAAATCAAAACC
>VYZV01037203.1:18903-31144 GCA_013401275.1 Pandion haliaetus | reverse complement strand
TCTCGTATATAGATGCTACTGTTGATTGCTTTATGACCCATTTAATGCTTTTGCACGTCTTCCAGAAGTGTCCCCAAATCCCTTTCTCTTCTCACAAGAGTTAATTTCACTGCAGACCCCAAGATGTTGAAGGATCACTGTACTTTTAAATCTTTTTACAATGGCAAAATAGTACTCTCTGTTCTAAAAGACAGCAGTAAGCATTCTTTAAACAAGCTTCCTTAATCTTTAATTCCCAGTGTAATGGGAGAACTACAGCTAGTAATAGGCAATCACTTTAAAACAATCACATAAGGACACTAACTCATCAGCACCTTGGCTTATAAGATTTATGGAACCCTCAAAACCATGAAACTGCTTAACCTACACCATACAAAGAGCAATTTTGTAGCTTGAATGCATGGGAAGAACGTTCTGTTTCTTAACAGTGAAAGCAGGATATGTAGTAGTCTAATACCTCAGACTCAAAAATCTGTCACTAAATTAGGACAAATTAAAAAAATGAGCAATAGCCAGTACCTTATTTTTTGTAATTTGTAGATTAACCTTTTCTATTATTTGCAATAAGTTATCAAGTCCATTCCAACTCGTGATCTAGCAGTCATTTTTGGTTTTTTCCTTATAATAGTCCCTTCGGTATTACCTAAATATTTTCTAATGTATTACTCATGTTGTCGAAGTGTTGATAATAATTAACAAAGTAGCATACCAAGAAACACAGCTGTCTCTCTAGATTAGGAATCAAATGTCATCTGTGGATTCATACAGAATTTTACATTTTCAGAATTCTGCATACACTCTGGATAATTATTTCTCCAAGCAACAATATTAAGAAAGCAAGTGTGTCATATATTACTCTCATTCTAAGCATGGATCCAGTGACAGAGAGGTAAAATGATTTGCCGAGGACCACACAAAATACGTTAGGCAAAGTCACTGTTCCTAAGGAATACCTGCTGCCCAGCTCAATACCTAGTTTGCTCTGCAGCTGCACCCATTAGGATTTACATGGTTTTACTTGTCAGTCAGGGTTTAGCTGTTTATTTGCAGAACATTGTAGTCTATAATACAAGCCTAGGAACTGCAGTTAGGCAGGGAAGAGCTAACTTTTTGAGGTCCAAGTGTAAATCCCTTCCCTCATTCATATACACCTCACAGGTGGCAAACATTTGTTGTTCATTTTTAAGAGGGACTATTAAAAACACAAGCAGAAATTTTGAGATAGAGTCTTGGTCTTTGCCGCAACTGCATCTGAGCTCAACTTTACAGAATGGCTGCCCTATCTCCTTTACCCACCAAGAGCTTAGCAACACTTTTCATTTTTGGCGAAAAAGGAAGTCTTGATAGCAGTGTGCTTCAGGTATTGATCTGGACACACAGTCACAAGGCTCACTCCAGTCTTGTGTGAAAGACCACTCCACTCATCTTGGTGGAAACAAGCACCTGGATATTCATGTTGGTGAGGCACATTTCCTTTTCGAAGCTGGCTTCAGAAGTGTAAATGCCTTACCACTGTTGGCATAATGCTTTAACCCTGCTGTGCCTCCCTGGTCCCTTTGGAAAATCTCCAGTAGCATGGTGGGACTACAAGGACTTCCAGGATCAGAAGCAGAACTGCAGACTTTGTTGATCATTATTGCCCTGAGAGCATGGGCCACAGGCAGGTTAGGGTTCTCTATAAGGGAGTAGACCAAGGCCTGTAAGAATCCTGCCCGCAACTGGTCCTCGATTCAAACACTGAGTGTAAAACAAATGGAAATACACAGATGCATATACACATTCACAGGCACATACAACAAAATGTAAATACCAAATAATTACCTTTCAGTTTTTAAGAGGCCAAAACATTATTACTTACTATTAATTTTTACTTGTATGTACTTTTATTTTACTTTGTTCTTTCTTGTATCCGGTATAATGATGACTTATACAACTTCCATGAACTTTTCTGGATCATAGTCTTCTAGGAAACAAGAGAAGTTCTGCATGAAGACCATTTGCAGATACTTCTCTAAAATGGCTCCATGCTCAGACTGTTAAAAATGAGGATAGGATATATTCACTGCATTAAAAGAGTCCTTTAGGACAATGCAAAAAATGTCCTGGAGGCGCACATATTCAACTATGTATTAGTGAAAAGAAAAAAAGTTATGAAGAATTTATTCTGGATTAATCATCTGGCTTGTTATTTCACAACAAAATTTCAGTGTATTGTTTGCTAGCCGAAACAATAAGGCAATATAACAAGGGACCTTTCCAGTGCTACTGTAAATAAATATTATTTTGAAATTTTTATCTCCTTTTATTTCCCTGATTACATTACTAATTACCTAATTAAATTTTTTTGAAGTATTAGCCCATTGTCAATTTTGATACACAATTTCTTATAAATCCAACACAACATTAGAGAAAAAATGTGTGTCAATAAAATCATATGGCTCCAAATGAAACTTGTTCCAGGCTATAGATTTAGCATACACAAATACATCCATGTTTGTATGCAGGAGGCAGAAAATCTAGAACAGGAAGTATATACCATAGAAGATAAGCAATGGTATGTTTTTCTTGATCATGATTCCTGTATCAACAAAATTATATATGTATATGGTATAAATATCAGTTCTATAAATAAAACATCTTGTAATACTTCATATTTGACTACTCATCAAATAAAACAATAGGCTTTAAATTTCTTGTAAAGGACGATCTTACATCTGCAATGGGTTACAAACAGATCTCAAATCTAAAGTACTAAAATACTAAGTACTAGTAAGAATTCTCTGACAGTAGCAGAGCACTTGCTAAGTACATGCTGGAAAAAATGGTAACACCAGTTGCACACTTTCAAATATTGATTCACTCCAGCAAAGCTCATTTCCTCTGCTGATTCATGCTACAGTTCAGCCCTCTCCTGTCTAACTTCCATAGAATCAATAAAAGCAAAAGACCTTTTCTGCCCTTTTAATGAAGCCTGGCTCCAACACACATTAACTATATTTCTTGGTTTTTTACTGGATGACTACTTGTGCCTCCTTTTCAAATAGCACTATGTCATACAGATATATTCAACCAAATTAAATCAGTTGTCCCCTCTCCCACATAAGTGTTACCATCATGAGAAGTAAAAGACAGTAAGTCACTCTGGAAAATCAATCTGAACAAAAAAGTATTTTCATAGAAACAGTGTTGGTTTGTTTTTTTTTCAGAGGTTCTGCATCAGTTAGAAGACAAGATAGACAGAAACCATAATCTGATAAAAATGGAAGTCTCAAAAGAAGAAAAAGAAACCCACCAGTTTAAACTCTCAGCCAGATTTTCAAATAGAACAGTTACCTCTTTGGGAGACCAGATGGATCCAATGATTTGGGTAAGGTTGCCTTTGATGTAACTGAGAATCTGACCCACTTTTTTAACACTGGTTAAGACATTAGGACAAGCAATATTCTGTTAGAACCAGAGGCAAAATATTTCTTAGTCCACACACAGACAAAAAAGGTGTATCTACATTAAAAGAAAAAGGATTTCCAATGTAGTATCCTCCAAACATTGCATAAGAACGTTTCTAAACTCCTTCAGAAAACAACATGACAATGTACTTGCACATGTTTCAGTGCCAGAATTTACAGTCAAGTTTTGATGCCCTGTTCTGCTGTAAAGATTTGCTACACCCATGCAGACCCAGCTCTCAGAATTTCCCACCTCCATCCAAATATCCTACTCTCTCTTTTCTAGTGATGACTTTGAAAAAGATCATCCTTTCTCTGTGCTCAAGCATTCACTGTTGTTACAGTCTGGAAGAACATACCAAAGCATTCCAATTAAAAAGTAAGCATATTTTAAATCAGAAGATGAATAGTGCTTGAAACAAGCTAACCAAAGAAGTGGTAAATGTTGATTTCTTAACAACTTCACATCAATAATTTATGCCTTCTTGATCAGACATACCTACCAAATACTGGTTACTGAGCTTAGTGAATTTCTGTCAGACAGTGACCTGTCATACATGAATGGACAGGATCCCATCATCTGATGTTGCACACCACGAATCTCATTATCACTTATATTTGAAGTTCTAACTTTAGATGTCTAAAAAAAAGGGTTTAAGGCTTACCTTCAGGGTCCATGTTTGAATCTTTTCCTGTATACATAAAAATATCAACTGTATTTAGTTACCCTTTCTAAAAGTCTAACTTACCTTTCATTGTTATCAGTGAAGCGCTGAAGTTTAGAAAAAAGCAGAGACTTGAAGCCAGTAAGAAAGTCTCCTAGGAACAATACAGTTTTGCACCAGATGCTGTACTTGCTTAACTTAAAGCACATTATATTTTGGAGAGTAAAGGTTTTAATATTCAGTGGTTTAGATTCAGATTATACCAGTCTGTAAAATTCAATAGGTGTTACTATTTCCTGGTAAGTTATTTTAAAAACACTGTTTGATTCATTCTACTCCAAATATTAAGATAAAGTGGCAAAAGTTTGCATTTCTTAAAAGAAATTTTACAAAGACTCAGCTTCACTGAAAGCTTTATCTATCATAATGGCAACACAGAGTTTTCTACAAGATATTTGGTAGTTTATGAAAATTACTGAAAGTCCCCTAGGCCACATAGACATTTTTATTTTTATATGGCTGTTCAGTCCTTGACTAGTAAAACACTTTAGAAAGGCAAACAAAATAATAGATGTTCCAGTCTGCTGAAGGGCTTCACATTTGGCTGAGGACCTGATCTCAGACCTACTAGCACTGTCTTGTTGTGTACAACCCTCCCCTATTTATTAATGAAGTTGTACGCATCCACACACAGATTCAAAAGGTCATGCAAAATTACTCTTGCCTGTGCTTTTCTCCAAATCCTCTATGCTTTACATCTGTCCCATGTGCCTGTCACTTGTACTTCTGAACTTTACTTAACTTTGGAACCTGTTGAACATTACAATCTATTTGATGAAGGTAGAGACACAGCTGTTGACTTTCATGAATATGTGACAGCAGCTTTCAGACAATGGAACATGGCTCATTTGACAGACATTAGAGTTGTACTCACTTTCAAAAGTGATTTAGTTTCCAATTCTTCAAAGAGCAAACATCTGTAGAGACTCCCAGTAAAGAAACATGTATACGAAGTCCACTTCATCATTTTGTGTTATGGCTATTTTAAGCGACAGACTATGTATGTGTTCCAGAAATGTTCCTCAAAAAACACTGTAGTCACAAGTCTTATAGCACACTAACTCTGCTTAGAGTAGATTACTCATAGGTTGCAGGTATACTCTCCTACAACATCTTAAAAATAATTTTTAATATTAACAAATAGAATATACAAATGCTATACTTACTAATATTTGCTTTATAAATGTCCAAATACACCATGTTATTTGTTTTATCTGTTAGGTACATTTCCATATTGTCTTTCTCATACATTTTGTTTAGTTCACATTCTCAATGTTAACTTAAGTAGCACTCAGAACTGACAATGCAAAAGCAGTAAGATAAATGATTATGCAATACAAACAGAATGAGCATGCCAGGAAGTTTATTGTATGCTTCAGACACAGTTGTTTATTGTTAAATGCACTCAGAAGCAGTGGTTTTTTTCAGCTGTGACATATAAAAGCACAGTCTTGATTACTCTGTTCTACTGGTAATGAATGAAAGATGCAATAATGTTTAAATTTAACTGACATTTTCTACTGCTTGGCTACCCAGTGAGCAGGTCAACAAGTTAAATGTTTGGAAAAATGTTGCAGTACTGTAAATAACCAGAATTACATATTCTAGCTGTTACCTGCTTGCATAAATGGATGTACTACTGTATAACTTTTCTGACTGTTTCTGTAATTTGAATGGATTTGCTTTTTTACCTTTGAAGAGAAGAATTTCTAAAATTTGTTGCTTCTTAAGCGGCACCTTAAATAAATACTAAAACAAAGACATCTGCTCTGTGTACTGCAGATGTAAGGAGGACAAAAAGTCAGAGGAGTTAGAGAGAATCTCTCAGTGACAAATTATAGATTTAAGAAAGATTCCTACCACTTAGACACATGTTTGGAAATTGCATCTAAACTAAGTTTACACATAAAACGGATAATTTGTCTTACAGAAGTCATGAAAGTATTCAACTGATCTTGTTTTCTGTAGGTTGATTGGAAAGAACATAAAACTAAATCCTACTGCTCCAAAGGTAAAAAACCTCAAGCATCATCAAAATGCTCTGGGACTCCAACAAAACTGCTACCATATTAAGATATGCAAATTGTACCTATTGGCATATAATTAAGTAAGAAAAAAACTACCGCAGGACAAAACAATAAATTAAAAATTAAACTGTCTTTTTATCTCTGGTAAGCACGGTAACCCGTGGTTTTCCCTAGAATATCTACATCTTAATATAACCTTTAATTGAAACTTGCATTTTGCTTGGTCATATATAAACTGACTACATTGTTTTTCAAGTATAGGGAAATTCTCCCCTGCCACTCAGTTCCCACATTTGGATTTCTGAACCCTAGCAGGCATAAGAAAAGAGGATTAACTCAGCAATAATTGTGTGCTTATTACTACCACTTAAACAGCTTACTCCTCCCACGCTCATTTCCTTTTCTAGATGTTTCAACTTGTCATATTTAACTTGGCTGGTTTGACACACAAAGAAACAACTACATCTGTTGATCAACCTGTGGCGCAACACAGCATTTATCGATCCATACTCATACAAAAAATAGCTATATTCCATGCTCAGTGGAAGGAACTTGGACACTTGGTGTCAGTATCTTGGTCGTTTAAGCCTGGCCAGCCTTCCCTGGTCTTGCTTCAGCTCCTCCTGCAGTCATCCTCTGGTCTGCAGTGACACAAGGCAGCAGAAGGCTGAGGAGGAACTTCATGCAAACTGTGGGTGCAGTGACAGTTACAGATCTCCTAGCTTTCTTCTTGCTCTGTGCGTGAGACTCCTCATCACGTTACTTTACAAGGGCAGTGAGTGTGATAAGGCCACAAGGAAAGTCTGTCTTCCACCAGAGCTTAGGCTGCATCTTAGAAATCCTTGTGAGGGATGAATACTGCAGCATGGTGCAGCAAGTTAAGTGGAACTCCAGGTGTGACATTGAAGCGAGGTCATGAACAAATACCACACCTGGTAATAAGAACTTGCCAGGTGCCTAAGTTGTGATTGTCAATCTCTGAATGGGAATTCTTGATACATTAGTCCTGATTCAATCACGTAAACCCCATCTCTAGTGGTGCTCGTGATCGGCTTGCTTAGCATGTTACAGTGGCTTTTCAATCAAGCTAGTCCTGTGCTGTAGCCTTGAGTCCACGTAGAACTATGTACTCACAGTGATTAGGTAGAAGTCATTAAATATTTTAGTCAACTACGATGTATTCTGTAAGATCATACTAAATAAGACTGGAAGAAAATTTCAGAAGTTCATTCTTCAAACACAGACTGAAATCCTTCTGTTAATATTTTTGAAATAAAAAGCTTTACACATATTTGTTATTCTGTTAAGAGTTTCTGGAATGGAGAAATGTTGGCTGCAGGTATCAAATTTCTTCAAGGATGCAACTTTTAATCAATTTGATCACAGATTGGGAATATATGGAGGCTTGTGAATAATTATACAGGGGCTCAAAAGAAGTATACATTTGGACATGATACTCTGCAGTTTTGTACAGAAGTAAAAAGACAGAAAGACCACATATCTGTTTCAACTGCAAAATGGAACTTCTTCTAATATGGGATGGAAAACTGAAATTTCTTTGTATCTATCTAGTATATTAGATACCACAAGAAAAAGTTTGGCTATTAATTAAAGGAAATGTGTTTCCTTAACTACAACATGCAGAAGTTTAAAATTATTTAGATTTGTCTTGTTTTCACACTTCAAATAAAGAGTACCACACTCATGTACAGCACAAGCACTTTTGAAATGTCTTTAAAGCAGACAAATAATATTAATTTACACCTCATGAGCCAACAGTACAGCTTCCACTTACAGAACCATGAACCAAGAAACTCAGAAGCACAGATCCATTTGAGCCAAACAAGAGGACACCTCAGAGAATTCCCCCTTCTGCCTTTTTCAAAGGGAGAAACACTATTTAAACTTATTGTGGCTGAGAAGTAATTTTTTCAGTCAAAAATATAATATGGAGAGTTGATTCTGTAGCATGATGAATTATTGTAATGCTTAAGATGCAAACATCCTTTACATGAGAAGTATTTTACACTTATAAATTGGTTGCAAAATATGTGACAAAATAATCATTTGCTTATTTTAAATTAAGACAATCACAGTAGAATTTGAACTCACAGCCTTATAAACATACAGTAATGTTACATTAGCCAGTAAGGTACTTTTTCATCAGTTAATAGTTATGGGAGCTCAGAGATATTAGACTATCTCTAGGGAGATATATTCTTTTTCCATGACTTCAGTAGAAATGGATGAAGAATTGCAAAGGAATACTAATAAAGATGCTGAATGTCAATGCTTACACATTTTAAAGCCAGTATATTCACTAGTTCATTTCATTAACTAAATTTTTAGATGTCACAGAGATTTGTTATGAGATATCTTGTACTCCTCAGAAACAGGAAGAGGAAATGATGATTTAAAAATTAGCTTTATAAACACAGGTTTTTCTGCATAAGTTAGATTTATTAGGCTTGTGTAAAGTGAAAAGTTAAAAAGAACCAGCCACCTGTTAATATTTTCTGGATAATAGCACAGCTTTCCTCACACATCACCTGATAACAATTACCTCAAAGGTAAATATCAAAATTCACATTGACTTTGAGGAAATGCTGAAAAAAAATAATAACTCATTTTGCAATTTGGCTTAGAGTTATCATTGAAACATTGGATTGAGTTACAGGCCATTGTAAGGTGGCAGCAGCTAGTTCAAACCAAAAAAACCCAGGAATTAAGAAACAATCAATCAAAAGGGTTGAAACTCTGCTTCTTTTTATAAGAATGTGGTATTTTCCCAGTCATTGCAGTATTTTTAACCTCCCATTTCAAGATAACAGTGTAGAAAAGACTACTTAAATCACAGTGCCTTAAAAGTCTACAACTAAAGAAGAAAACCAAATGAAAGGCAGTCTTAGATCCTTCTGGAAATTAAAAGGAAATGGGCACCTTTTCCAATCTGTGCCCCAGAATTTACAGTGAGTTTTTAAGCAGCAGTCTAATAAAATGCAAACATTGCTAGCAATTTCAACAATGCTAAGCTGACAGAACACTTAAAATACAACAGGGTTTTGGGGGGTTTTATTATGCTGCTATTAGTCTTAACACAGAAAGAAATTCTTTAAAACATCCAAGCAGAATATTAATGAGCACAGGAGACTTTTATTTCAAAATAAACACTTGAAATTGGTGTGTCAACAACTGGAGTGGTCTCATAATCACCCACTGTGTCATAGCTCCTTCCTTCCCTCTTAAGCCTTCTGACAACAAAAAACCCAAGGTATTAAAATTCACCACCACATCAGAACACCATCACCACACCAAACCAAAACCCAGTCATCACCTAACTTCAAAACCTTTGCCTTCTAGCAAGTGCTGAAAGAAGATACAGTTCCTATTCTTTAACCACACAGTCCTAAATCTCAAAATCACATTGTATATCTTTGTCTGAGAGTGGTATCTAAGTCAAAATCACTTCCTATCTCTATCTCCTTCCAGAGTTTGGAATCTCTTCTGCTCAAGCATTCTATTACTCCCAAGATCTAAATTTCCAATCTCACTTGTATCTCTTGGGAGCGACAGGAGTTTCAGAAGTACGAGGTTTCGTGTTCCAGCCACCTTGCAGTTTTAAAATCTCAACTTCCCATCTGAGGACTGTCATCAGAGATTGCACCAGCAAATGAGGTGTAAGAGAATTTAAAACTTCATCACCATTTTAAATTACTCCCTTCTTCAACACTAACAAGAGCATATTTTAAATCCACGGGTAGGATTGCTTTTCCTCCCTTAGTTTTGAAATACATATTAAAAGAGGATTTCTTTCATATACTTGTGTGAGCAATGATGCCTGAATGTAAATGAAGGCTTTTTGTTTGTAACTGCTTTTATCTTCCAAATCACAGTTGTTTTCTGCAAAGCGACAGAACACAGTGATTCCTCTTCAAGAAATCTTTTTGACAAAATGGCTCATACACCTGTCAGAGTAATGGAGGATGTTTTTTTGTTAAACAAAACCACAACCCCCCCAGCAATACCAGTGTTAATTGCTGTATTGTTTCAAGAAACAAAAACTCACAGAAAAAATAGCAACTGCCTACATAACACTGTGTATCTAGAAATTGTTGGAAGCTAATTGCAACAAGCCTCTGAGACAGTTGTTCCAGCACTCATATTTCACAGAGCAGAGGCTTCAGGAAAAAACAAACTCTTTCATCTTTCTGGCTTGAGAATCTTTGGTTTTCTTATCAGTTTACTTCGCATGTAGTGACTGTTGGTTTTAAGTAGCTATCGTTGCACAAACTGTTATCTGAATTAGAAGAGTCGCTGCTTCAGGCAGAAACACATTTCTTGGGGAAACCAAAGGCACAGCATCGGCTGTGTTGCCGGGCACCAGACACGCTAGCTGCCCTCCCATCCCTTGGTTCAGACTACAACCCTTCTCACCTGCGGTTTCAACAAGCAACTGCGACAAACTTCTNGGGGGGGAGGTGGGACATGACGTGACAGGGGACAGGGCAGGACATGGACACATGACCAAACCAAGCAACCAAACGAAGCCCTCAAGTTACTGTTCTGAGAGACCACACTCATTAGCAGAAAGGCAAACTATCTCTTTTATTTGTAAATAATGTTATTGCTGCAAGTTAATAATTATCCCTATAAAAAGTGAAATACCACAGTAATTATATAACCTGTTTAATTTTAAATCCTGCAGTTTCAAATCAAGAAACTAGAACTGTGAATTAAAAGTAACTCCTTCAGGTCAAAGACTTCTCTAGTTTGCCTCAAATGTCACAGAAAATGGGATCTTATGTATCTCTTTTTATAACTGGTTCTATCATATAATTTGGTTTTGTAAAAACACAGACCTAAACAGTCAAGTGGAAGCTTCACAATGACACATTTTATTCATCTCGATAGTTCAGGGTCAGCTCTCTAAGCAGCAGGAAATATGGGACAGCAGACTCTGTAAAGTCTCTTCTCACCTTTCAGAGTGCTTTGAAAGCACTGGAAATAAAACTGAATTAGACAATTAGAGAAGCATAATTACACCATACATGGTAAAAGGATCTTTAAGTTTCTACCTTGTCCTGGTTTTTGGCTGGGATAGAGTTAATTTTCTTCTTTGCAGCTGGTACACTGCTGTGTTTGGATTTAGTGTGAGAACAATGTTGATAACACACTGATATTTTACTTGTTGCTAACCAGCGCTTATCCTAAGTCAAGGATTTTTCAGTTTCCCATGCTCTGCCAGCAAGCAGGTGCACAAGGAGCTGGGAGGGAGCGTGGCCAGGACCGCTGACCTGAACTAGCCAAAGGGATATTCCATACCATAGAACGTCACACTCAGTATATATAAACTGGGGGAGGGGCAGTTGGCTGGGAGGGGCGGATCACTGCTCAGGCATTGGTCAGCGGGTGGTGAGCAATTGCATTGTGCATCACTTGTCTTTTCTTGGCTTTTATTTCTCTTGCTTTTTTTGGTTATATTCCTTTTCATTACTATTATTGTAGTTATTATTATTATTATTTTGTTATCATTATATTCTATTTTACTTTAGTTAGTAAACCGTTCTTATGTCAACCCACAAGTTTTACTTCCTTTTTTTTTTTTTTTTCTCCCCATCCCACTAGGAAGGAGGAGGAGTGAGCAACCGGCTGCGTGGTGCTTAATTGCTGGCTGGGGTTAAACCATACCATACATAAAACCAGGTAAGGCAGACTAACCACTAACACTGCCCTACCAATCTGAACTAGAAAGGACTTCCAAGCATCGTGCAACCCTAACACAGTCAAAGAACTCACAGCTGCACTACCCGTTCCACATGATTCCTCCCTATGAAAATATCTACGGTAAAATCACATCAACTTAAACAGGGCCAAAACTTCACTCAAAGATCCAGTCTCAAACAATGCCCCAACTCTATCTCCCAAATTCAGAACTCAGCTTTGGCCTTAACTGCAACAGCTTTGTTACACAAAACTTTCTGAATCAAGCCTAGAGACAAGATTGGGTGGGATTATTTGGGGTTTTTTTTGAAAAAAAAAAAAA
>VYZV01037203.1:323-18875 GCA_013401275.1 Pandion haliaetus | reverse complement strand
AAAAAAAAGGCACATGATAGATGGCTGTGGATGGATTTGTTTGACTAAATGCCGGTATCTGAATCACTCAGCACAGACCCCCTTTTGAGTCAGAAGAGAGCTAGTCAGAGTTAATTCCATCCCAAAGCAAATGTTCAGTAACCTTAAAAAGAGCTGAATTGAACTTCCTCCTAAAGCACCCAATTCTCTCCACTTGATAATGAACAGAAAACTTACACCAAATTCCACACAGCTAGGATTTTACCTTAGGAATTCTTAGCCTATATTTAAAGTCATGCCCTTAAAGCTGCATTTCAAAACCAGGTGCCTTCTCGATTCATTTATTTTATAGAGCATATCAGATTTTAGTAAGCTTTCCTAAAAAATAAAACTCAAGTGATTATACTGTCTGTCACTCTCCCCTCAATAGGTTGATTTCATTCACATTTGAAAGTGGACAAGGTTTTAAGGATGTTAAAGTCTTTTTTTTCCTTTTTTTTCCCCAGTAGTAATTTACTTCTAGGGAGAAGAGAAAGATGCTATTTATCCACTTAGTAAAGGAAAATCAGAAAGAGCTCAGTGCAAATCTGTTCCAAGAGGCAGAAGCCAACATACAGGGAAAAAAAAAGAAAAAACCTTTTATCGATTAAGCAGGTACACAGCTCCAGATAAACTACACTGCCTGCTATGGTGGTTGCATGACAAAATATACAAATGTGGGCTGGTGTGCAAGGACTGTCAACAAAAGGAAAGCAAGTTCTGCTACTAATGGAACAGTTTGTTTTAGCTTATAAACGTTCTAGAAAAATTTAATGGCTAAACTTTGAAGATTACATTTGATCATTAAAGTGTGAAATAGAGAAATTTATGTCTGTTTTAATTGAAAAGATGAATACAACCTTTATGGCAGAGTTACCTCCTGATATATCTGCAAATGTCTGCAGAGGTTTTTTTACATTTTACATATGCCAGGAGATTCTAACTATGAGAATTAATTGGTGAGGGCAGAAACAAACTAATGGAGATTCAATTAAGATGTTCATAATTAAATTCTGTACACTTAAGACTAATCAATTTGTCCTTTCTACCGTTCCTAGTTGTATAAAACAAGGGAAAAAGTTGGTGCAATCCTAAAGTCATCATTTTAGCACTTCTCAAGTGAATACCTCTCCGCACAATGCATACTCAAACTGTAGATTTGATGGTGAGGAGGTCAGCACCTCAAATCCCCACCTGCAGCACTCGAGTTGAATTATTCTATTGCAGCTAGTCAAGTTTGTAATTATGTAAGATAAAACATAGAAGATGAAGCTGCAAGGCCTGCAAGGATCAGAAAGACAATCCTCCTGCTCTCTGATGCATCTGATGTTGCACGAACTATATGCAGAAACCATTTGTCTCCTGGAGACTGTCAATTATAGGGTCAACACAAGAGGGTCCAAAGATGAAAGCAGATTTGATACAGAAAAAGATCCTTAATACTTTCAAATATGTGGATGTATAATTAAACACTTAGATGCAAAATTAAGTTCCTTTACAAGCAGAAATTTAAATTCACACTTAAGTTCTTACTGTAGGTAGCCTTATATCCAGAATTGACAAAAAGCTATTGAAGTCAACATAATGAAGCAGCGTTCTGTGGAACTACTCTTATTTGGAAAGTCTTCCAGAATTTAGACCATCACTTGTGGCAGAAAATACGTAACAGTTCCATCAAAAAACTGGAGCCACAACTGCCAGAGGAAAATAGATGTGAGGTGTGTAGAAAAAAGTATCTACAACTTTAGCAGCCACCCAAGCACTGCAAAACTTGGATTCCATCCTCTCCAGCAGCATCAGATAAACTCAACATTAATGCATTAATCATAAGACTATACTGAATTTACATGTGAAAACCGAAACAGCCAAGTTTGACAATCATAGAATAGTTTGGGTTGGAAGGGACCTTTAAAGGTCACCTAGTCCAACCCCCCTGCAATGAGCAGGGACATCTTCAACTAGACCAGGTTGCTCAAAGCCCCGTCCAACCTGACCTTGAACGTTTCCAGGGATGGGGCATCTACCACCTCTCTGGGCAACCTGTGCCAGAGTTTCACCACCCTCATTGTAAAAAATTTCTTCCTTATATCTAGTCTGAATCTACCCTCTTTTACTTTAAACCATTACCCCTTGTCCCGTTGCAACAGGCCCTGCTAAAAACCTTGTCCCCACCTTTCTTATAAGCCCCCTTTAAGTACTGGAAGGGTGCAATAAGCTCTCCCTGGAGTCTTCTCTTCTCCAGGCTGAAAAACCCCAACTCTCTCAGCCTTTCCTCATAGGATCATCTTTGTGTCCCTCCTCTGGACCCGCTCCAACAGGTCCATGTCTTTCCTGTGCTGTGAGATCTGGAGGCAGTACTGCAGGTGGGGTCTCACCAGAGCATAGCAGAGCTGGAGAATCCCCTCTCTCAACCTGCTGGCCACGCTGCTTTTGATGCAGCCCAGGGTACAGTTGGCTTTCTGGGCTGCAAGTGCATATTGCCAGCTCATGTCCAGCTTTTCATCTGCCAATACCCCCAAGTCCTTCTCGGCAGAGCTGCTCTCAATCACTTCATCCCCCAGCCTGCATTGGTACTGGGGTTTGCCCCAATCCAGGTGCAGGACCTTGCAATGTTAGTCTATATATATCTATAGTGTCACAGCACCATCACACTGAGACTCTGTACAACTCACTGGGAGCATAATGTGGGTCAGATGGTTCTCTCACCATTTACATGCAGGAATTTATAGTCCTTTCCCCTCAGATTAGAGATATAGTCAGGAGCAGTTTATTGGGTTTCAATAAAAGTTCCTGCCTTGGGATTCATGGCAAAAGTCGATCAGAAAGCCATCACCTAGTGGCTTTATTTAGATCAAAAGCACTGAAAAGAAAAAACATAGGAAACAAACCTCTCTTCACTATTACATATGTGTTTGCACCATCCAGTAGATACTTGGTAGCTACATTACTGAAGTCTGTGAGTTCTTTGCTCCTTTTGGAGCACTTTGAATACTCTGACAGAACAGATGTGGTGCTTCCAAATACACAGAGCTCAAGTTACTAGTTGAGGTCAAAACAAAGGAAGTAGCTAAAAGCACATTTCAGTATCTGATAGCTTGTCTATAGCTTCTGTAAAACAAGTTGAGGGAGGTGATTACTGAATGGGACCTTAAAGAGGTGATTTGAAAAATAAATAAATAGCTGTCAGCTGGCACATACTTACAACTTTATTTAAACTGGCAGTTTGAGACTAGGAAATACAATTTGCATCTTTACTGTACAGCATGGGAAAATGGCATGGCCGTCAGCATACAATAAGATGCAAGAGGAAAAGCAAATGCTTTTCTTCAGCAAATGCTGAAGAAAGATCTTCAATATTAATAAAAAACCTGACTGAAGGAGGCTGTGCATGTGAGAGAAAGACCCCATCCTATAGAAATTAATAGAAAATAATATTCCTGTAATTTTCTACAGAGGATTCAGAACTTTGTAACGTTTCTGTACAATGCTCAGTTTTGTAAATGCTAGATTGTACTGGTGACCACTGATATATGTGACAGTGGAACAATAAGAATTAGTTGTCTATCATGTTTAAGGGCTTGACTATAGAACCCTACAAGAAGTTTTCTTTTAAGCATCAGGTTTGTGAAATTAAATTAATAGCCGGACAAACAAGCAGTTACTGAAATAGCATGAGGCAAAGCAATGTGGCACCAATCAGTAGGTGTGGAAGCTTGTGCACTAGATGGAAAGGAGCAGAGAGAGAAGAGGTGAAGGAAGGAGAAAAGTCAAAATGATGACTTAGAAGAAAAATTGCTAGAAAAATGAACAAGGTGCCTAGGAGAAAAAAATTGAAGGAAAAAAAAAAGAATCTCAAATGTATCATCTTGAGGCATAGGTGTCAGAGAAGGAAACTGATGAGAATGAAAGGAAGACAAAAAATTAAAACTAAGAACGTTGGAAGCTATAAGTTTCTACAACGTTAAGATGAAATACACAACATGTACACAACACACACATTTATGTTGATATGTCAGAGGTGTTCTTCCCCAAATAAAATGCATGCTACTGTGATATATAAGCAGTCAATATGCTTGAATTTCAAATGGCCACTTTATATACCAAGGTTGGGTTTGAGGCAGAATTATTTAGGTGTTCAGTAAGGGTTACTAGAGTGCTGGTAAAAAGATCATGCCAAACCATGGTGTCATGCATTTTTATAAGTTATGCAGATGCTGATTTGGTAACATTTTAGAACTGCATGGAGCACTTTCAGCAAAATTGTTTCTTATAGCCACCTCTAAACATGTAAACTTCAGTACCTGGAATCACAGTGAAAGGGGTTAAAAGGAAAGAAAAAACCTGAGATTAATGAAGCGTGGTATACCTCCAAAATAACTCATCAGTAAGAATGTAATTACTATAAGATAGGATCTCTTTGAACCTTATAATTCTAGTAGCCAATATGAGTCCTGTTAGCTAGGGTCTGTTTCTGTTTGCATTATATATACTTTAATTATATTCTTCTTGGTATTTTCACACACAGGGAATACATGTTACTTTGTGAATACTGAAGGACAGGCTAATCTTTGTCCATAGAGATACATTCACATTATAAATGAACCATGTGAAGCTCCTGAAGTCCTTACAGATAGAAGACACTGAACTTACCTCTGGAACCAATTATTTCCCCTTCTAAATTTTGGGGTCAGAAGGAGTTCTTCAGAATTCATACACTTGAAAAGAAAAAAAGGCTCCTAAAGCATCCTAAAAATTTAAAAGTCTCACCACCAACTAATTCTGGGTAAGTTATTGCTTTTGTACATTTTTGTTCCATGTTTACTTCTGTTCTGCTTTTGTTCAGACTTTTTTACTGCTTTAGGTATAAGAAATAATCCTAAAACAACTCCTCTCCTACACCTGCTACAATAAGATGTTAAACGCACAAACACTCGGGATAAAAATCTGTATTATTTCACAGCCACTTCTTGTCTTCCTATCTGAAGGCATGTTGACCAGGACTGCAAAGAAAAGCTTTCTTCAATGACACAGAATCTCTGTTTGATATTTATCATTTCAAACATCACTGTTCCTGGGTTACCTGTCTTCCACAACCTTTCCTTACTTTGTAATATTTCTTCCTACCTCAGTCATCTGGGTATTCCTCTTGCATGTATTTCAAAACTTAAAATTTTTATACAGAATTAATTTATTCATCCACTAGACAAAAGAATGAAATAGTAATGTCATGGCTCAAGTTTATTTTTAGAACTGGGAAGTACTTCGAATTGTTTTGATGGAAAATTAATTTATGAAATGTAACTTGCAGTCAAATTTGCTGTGAAACAATTTACTATTTTATAATTACAATAAGACACCTAAAATGAAAAGTGTCACTGCAAATTAAAAGCAGACTCTTTTTCTCTTACAGCATTTTCAGAATATCTTGATCTTATACCAAGAACAGATTCCTTACTCATGCTTGATGGTTTTAGAAATAAAATTTATTTCAGAAGTTTATTGGGATAATTTCCCATCAGAAACATGTTGAATACTTAATGCTATTATAAATTATCATGCATTTTTGTACCCAAATTTTTTGTTGTTTTTTTGTGCATTTTTGGGTAGCTTTTCCACTGTGTTCACAATTTACATCAATTCGTATCTTTTGTTTTGAAGTCAGCTATTAAAGATTCAACATAGCAAAGCAATATGTGAAATCCAGACAAGTGCTTTTCCACACTTTTGATTCTCAGAATAGAATTATGCATCTCCATTTAGTGATGTCTTTACTGGTTTTAATAACATTTGTTGTCTTATAAGCGATCTAGAAACACCTGCCAAGGTCAGGCCTTCTACTGGGTAACATTCAAATAACTGCTGAAAGACCCCTTTTCTCAAAGAACCTGAAATCTAGGAAAATATAGTTCTAGTTGGTTAGACTTAACTCTTTCAGTAGTGTCAAACTGATGCTTGAACAATGTATGCCTCCAAGGTTTCTCTCAGGGCATTACGTAGAAAACCAAATGCAGGGTTAAATGTGTAACACAAGAGATTTCACAGAAGTTAGAGATTTAAGCAAATGAGAAAATCAGGGTCTTTCATGTCAGTAAGAGATAGGATCTAGACAGCAATGCAGATCACGTGTGGGTCAAATCACCCTCTCAAGATGCCTATCATTTCAGTCTTGAAAGGAGTGGCCTGATGTAATTAATGATTTAGGAATCTTAGTTAAATGTCTAAAAAGCTTGGTGGCTCATGCCCTTAAGTTCAGTACTGTGTATTCTCTGCTCAGCCGAGGCCCTGGAAGAGCCCTCATGCCATACCTAAGCCATCTGAGATTCACAAACTTGGCATCCTGATCTGTGAGGGGCATCCAATAGGCATACCCTGAGGAATAACTCCAGGATTTCCTCAATACTTTTTGCATCCAAAAGCCACAGAATGCAGGACAGGGAGGAAGAATTAACCTAGAAGCACATGTATAAATGAAAAATATCTTAAGCAAGTGTCCTAACAGTCTTGAGTCAGGCATCTGTCTGTTGCTGCTTCTTTCATTTCCAGGATCCTGCACATTTTTTACATAGTAGTCAAGTGCTGGTAAATATGGGTCTGCAACTTATCCTCGTGCTCTGACAACCTGGTTATAATACTGCTGCTGACCTTTTGAATCAGCCAAGTACCTACAAGTCCATATAATCACACAAAAGTTTCTCTTTGAATCTGGGCTAAATATATTATAGGACACCAGGTGACTGTATGCAGCATTTTTTTTCCCTTCCAAATCCAGCACACATACATCACAGGAAAGCGAGTTAGATTATTTTAAATATGAGTATGTAGATGGTAGTTTATAGTATATTTTCTGAATTCAGGATAAAGCCATTATTTATAAACCTATTGTTAGATAAACCAATACCAAGACTTAGAAGACAACAAAATAATGCATTCTTCCACATGTAATTATGTGTCTGAATGCCGATTTTCACCATGTTACTTTTTGATTTCTGACAAAACGCTATATTTGAGTCATTAAGAAGAATTTTCCCTTTTAAATCAATTAAGTTTTCAATTCTGATTTTAGTGCTTTAGGAATGGTGACAGTTTCTGAATTGCAGGTTCCTGTACACCTGTCTAACTCAGATTTATCAGCAAGGTCGGACACGGCAGTGTGAGAATAGCATTGTAATGAGAAAGGTGCTTGTTCTGCCAGCTAGGTGTAAAATGCCTCAGCAATGCACAGTGAAGCCTTTATTTTATGTGTAAATTAATTGCAGTAACTATCAAACTACAGTTGGTAAGGCAGCCAGCCAGGCATAAATGGGAATTCCAAACTGCCAGAGTGTTGCTGCTGGAAAAACAGTGTCTCCACAACATGAAGTTCAGCTGTTCAAGGTGACAAACAGGAAAGGGATACACCAGCTCAAGCACATGACTTGAAAGTGAGTAACCGAAGAGCTGATGCTCTAGATAAAGGCAAAAGAGGAACACAAAAAGCCTTCAAGAGCTGCTAGAAGATATAGTACAAGGCCAAATATTTGAGGTTTCATGTTTTTGCAAATTACACTTGAACGACAAAGCCTCTAAGTAGAATTGTTAGTTTCTATGGCTTCTATACTTAGTTATCCCTTCAACCACATCCTTCTGCTTTTCCATATGCAGTTGAACACCAGTTAAAAGAAAACAATTACACAGCAAGGCAGCAGCTCCATGATAGAGGGTCTCCAGCAGCAGTAACGGGAATTCTGAGCTCCTTTCCCTGCACACAGTAATGCCTCTTTCACTTTAATGACACAACCATTTGTGAGGCCATCCTTTGAGCTGATTCACTGAACACATTATGAGGGAAATTAAATCTTGAGGAAAAAAGTTATTATACTCAAAATCCAATGCAGAGGTGAGGGCCTCAAGTGAACATCATAGAATCATAGCATCATTTAGGTTGGAAAAGACCTTTAAGATCATCAAGTCCAAGAATCAACCATGCCAACTAAACCATGTCCTGAAGTGCCCTGTCTACATGCTTTTTGAATACCTCCAGGGATGGTGACCCAACCACTTCCCTGGGCAGCCTGTTCCAATGTCTGACAACCCTTTCTGTAAAGAAATTTTTCCTAATATCCAATCTAAACCTCCCCTGCCACAACTTGAGGCCATTTCCTCTCATCCTATCACCAGCCACCTGACAGAAGAGACCAGCACCCACCTCACTACAACCTCCTTTCAGGTAGTTGTAGAGAGCGATAAGGTCTCCCCTCAGCCTCCTTTTCTCCAGGCTAAACAACCCCAGTTCCCTCAGCTGCTCCTCATAAGACTTGTGCTCCAGGGCCCACACCAGCTTTGCTGCCCTTCTCTGGACACGCTCCAGCACCTCAATGTCTTTCCTGTAGTGAGGGGCCCAAAACTGAACACAGAAATGACTGATGAGGAAACCCAACTGTAGCACACCTTTTGACTACTATTGCCTGAAGCTGAAAAGAGATGATATGTTTTGCCCAGGCAAACTCAAAATGGCTGCAAAATAAGCTGGCAACACCTTGAACAAGTTTGCTTTTTGGTCTGTAAAAATAGTAGCAGTTTCCTCTCATAAAGCCTATAAGATATAATTTTACTACAGTCTCAAAAACATTTTAAAATTGTATGGTCTTATACAGTTTCAAGACTCATTGTGTTTACTACAGTCATTGACATAGTCAATATTCAGAAAGAAACTAAAAAAGCCAATTACAGAAATAATGAATAATGATAAAAAAAAGACCTCCTCAGCTTCAGAAAAAAAATAATCTCATTTTCAGAGTCCTAAGTTTTTATTTACTTCTATAAAATAATACACACAATGGACCTACTTCTTTTTTGTGTTTTAATAACTTTCTCATGCTAGCAAAGCTGACAGGTGGGGAGCTGTAAACCTCTGAATCTATGCATAGGTTGTAGTCACAGAGGGATTCAGAGCTTAAACTGAGGTCTGAAACATAGGGCAGAAAACCAGCAGTTCATCTATGTCATGTAAAAAGGTGTGTTCATGCAGAAGAGGTTGGTTCCTGGTTAAATACACACTGATGAGTATATCTTCTGTGTTGGACACTTGTCTCCCTTTCCCTTTTTTTCTTTTAAAGCCTGCAAGTTCATTCATACAGCCTCTGCCAGTAGAATAAGCTCATTTGAAAAAGCATTTTCTAGGCTACTCTGATCATCCACAAGGTATGAATAATAAATTGAGAATAACCTTTCTTGGAATAAAGCTTCCATCAATCACAACAAGGATGGAACACATCCACTCATTTACGAACAGAGAGCATATAATCTATTTTTGCTTCTTTGCACCTGTTCACTTGTCCATCTGTCATAGAACCTGGAGGAATGTGGTCAACATCAGGAATTAAAAGTACAGATCTCATTATGTTGAATATCCTCAATGGGCTTGTCCACTTCTAAAAAAATTTTGTTAATTAAGAACATTAATGCTCCATTTGTTTGATACAAGATTATGTTTGTCGGTGCCAGCTATCCCTATATCAAGCCCATCGATCACTAATCTGAGTGTTCAGAATCATACCTAAACATGCCGATAAGCCTAGATGAAATCATACAAACAATGAAAAAAAAACCAGCCTCTGGATTTTCTCCCAGGACTGTATTTTCAAGCTATAATCCCTATCCTCAGAGGACACACAGTAGTGCCCTTTAAAAATACCAGACCTTGAAAATAAATAGGATGATGATCTTTAAAAATAAATTATGAAAAAAAGAAAAAAAAAAAAAAGATCCAAGGGCAGGAGAGAGTGTTGAAGGAAAAACAGCAAGATACAAATGGATCAGAGGCCTTGGAGCTGCCTGAGAAAGAAGACCTATGAATTCAAACTGCTGATAATTCACAAATTTAACTTGTTAAGGCTTTCTGTCTTGTGTTATTTTAGACAGATGACCAGAAGTCATTTCATAAGCTTGACATATAGATGTTTCCAAAATACTTGCCCTTTTTTCTAAACAGAAAAAATGGTTTGCATTTTGACCATAGGGAAGGAGCCTTTTCTTTAAGAAAGCTGAATTTTAAAAAGAAAACTAATTAAAAAAAAATATTGATCCCGAATGGATGCTGTG
Organism: Pandion haliaetus; assembly: GCA_013401275.1. Classification (NCBI taxonomy): domain Eukaryota; kingdom Metazoa; phylum Chordata; class Aves; order Accipitriformes; family Pandionidae; genus Pandion; species Pandion haliaetus. Next base: position 8,777 of record VYZV01037203.1, on the reverse strand, counting down.
ATTCTTATGCTTCCATTCTCCCCTCTAAGCTCAATTAGATCTCTCGAGATGCATTCCTCAGTAACAACATGCAATGTAGTGGAATACATCGTTGGGAGATGAAGCCAATTTTCATCACTTTAGTAGTTCCATTAAATATTCTGGAGATTTCCATGGACAGAAGACAATAGGCATGAAATCGTTCATTTAGTCAAAACCTCACTTTTCCATTACAATCAGTTTTGACAGAAGATGACCGATTAGTCCAAATTAAAAAGCAGAAGAGCAAAATCATACTTGTTTGTGCATCACAAACATCACAAAACAGCCACTTGGTGTTCCCTCCTAGAATATATAACCTTTAATTAAAAATATAAAAAAAAGGTTCAAATATGCTCAAAACAAAAAATGCTGCTGTTGCCACTATTGTCCGTCTCCCCTACCACATTTGCATCCTCCCTTCCTTCATCTTGTCTCAGGAATTTTATAAAGCATTCATCTGCAACAACAAACTTTTGGACTTCGCTTATTTTTTTTTTAAACATGCTTAAACAACTAGTCATGTGTTCTGATTTTCCCTATTTCAATGATATTCAAAGAACTAACTGGCTAGCAATCAGATAAAACCAGTTCTTGATATGCATTTATAAATAGCCTACACATTAAAATCTCTGGAAGCAGTAGGACGGATCTTATTGCCAAAAAACCCCATGGAAATTGGCATCTTCTCCAAACTTAAGAGTACCTAAGCTATGCTAAAGTGGTACAGACCTCCTTATTAACTATGTTAATTTGACAATTTGCTAGTATGTGTTTGAAGTAGCAAAGGAAAAAAAGCAAGATGTCATACCACTTCAGAACTTTGCCTTTATCACCGAACCCGAAGTAAATTTTTACAAAAGCTATTTGGCTGTTGCTGTAATTAGCAGCTATAGCAATGAGTTCCACCTTTCTTCTGTGAATCAAAGCACACCACTTTCTTTACATAGCATTATTTGAAGACCATTTCTTACTGTGGCATTCATGGCTGGAGCCATGTGTATGAAAACGAGCAAGTAACAACAACAAACTGATTTTATAAGTTGGCACAGCAACAAGCTGCTTACAGGAACAATGCTGTGTTTCAACTTCCTTATAAAGTCGCTTTGAAGAACTGTAAGATAACAGGCTGATGACTATGAAGCTTGTAAAATGATACTTCTGGTATACCTTCTTTTCAGTCTAATACTGCTTGACAATCTAACTTTGTTTTCCAAGTTGGCTCAGGATTAAGATCAATTAAATCAACTTTGTTCATTCCAAATGAAGTAAGAGTGACATTTATTGTGACGCGAAGGGGTAGAGTGGTGTCTCTGAAAAATCTTTTGGTAGATGATACAATTTAGTGCTAAAATGGTTCAGAGGCATTACAGGCCTTTGGGCTTCTTTGGGCTTTGAAAAAAAAGAAGGGGTTGGATTCTCAAAGAGGAGCGCAGACTTGAATCACTTTTTTTCTCATGGCTGATCAGAGAGAAAAAATAATGAGCTTTCTATGTTATGTTTGACCAGATCACTTAAGGTTGCAATAAGAATTATCTTACCATGCAGTGGAGTACACTGAGCTCGTAAGAGTGAGAACACTCATTCCATCTGTACGCAGATTTATTAATGCAACTACTTCTGACAGACATTTGGGTCCAAGCATGCTGAACAAGACCTTGCTACAGGCAACATTTTGCCTTCCTAATACTTAGACCTAAACACTATGCCTTTCCTCATTCGGTAGCAGCTCAGCATTTTCTATCAGTCATGCAAAGCTTTACTTACAGAACCTATGTGCCAGCAACCTCATGCAGTGCTTTGAAAAACCTAAAAGCTAACATTGAAAGCCATGCATGCAAACTATTATTCCGTATTTACTAGGTCTTCTACAGATACTGTGTTTCTCTTAATCTATCTCATTCATGAAGTACTTTGAAATGCCTGCCTCATAAAAAAGAAGAAAAGAACTTTTAAAGAAACAGACTAGCGACAGGATAAAATCTGAATGGTAGACAAAGCTTTCCTCTTTTGCTGTTTCAAAGAGAGTCAGAACTCCAGGAGAGGGGGCAAAAAAGCATGAAATGCGCAGCCAACATGATAAAAATCAATCCTATGAAAGGGAGGTGATCCTCTTAAGATGTTATTTAGTAAGATGACGACCATCTCCTCTACAGCATATCCTAACACTCGGTAAATATTTGAAGGCATATCTTCTATGAATGCATTTTATTCTGCCATGTCTAGTCAGACAACTGAGTGATTAAATGTGTACTTGTCCCTGAACACCTTAAATGAACATAAACCAGCTCTTCTATGTATTATCATCCAGCATCCCTGAGGCAAGAAGAATGAGGAGATGAACAAGTATTCATTGCTCGTTCTATATATTGAAAAATGGATTGCCACGTTAGGAAAGCTCTCTTTTTTCCAGTAGAGACGTGAGTTTTCAAAACGAACTATGAAAGATTTCATTCTCCTGCTTTTCGTCAATAAAATCAAATACATTTTTATTTGTAATGATTTCTGAAAGTTAACTCTAGATTAAAAAGATTAGAAAAAGATAAAAAAAAAAAATCAGGTCATTACAAACCAAAAATGCAACCCTCTCCCTCCCTTCAAAAGCTCTGAGGAATATAAATTTAGATTTCAAATTAAGGATATGAAGCTTAATGAAGAACTCTAGGGACAGGCTGCTTCCTAACAGTTACCCTGGGGAAAGTGTGACAGAGTACTGAAGAGGGACCGATCTCTGTGTGTATGAAGCAAGCAGATTTTTAAGCTTCCCCTTTTCTTCTTGATAAAGCTCAAGCATTCTTGCATTAACTAATAAGCAAAAATATCCCCTCTTTTCTGCTTATCCTGACCTCATTGTCATCCTGTCAATTGTTTAAGAGAAGATTCTTTTTCATTGTAAATTCTCTTTCAAACAGTACTCACCCGCCCCACTTTCCTCCAAGGACCTTTAATTGTGCAGACTACAGACATTTGACAAGTATGACAACTACTTTGAATTAATGCCAGAAGATTATTTATCTGCTGCCTTAATTTTAAAGAGCAAATCTGATTAAAACCAAAATCTTGAGTTCCTGGTTTCTATAAATGAGCTGCAGAAGCAGCAACGCAAGACGGGCATTTCCAGCAAAGGACCATTTTATTAAGACATTTCAAAGAAAAATGGCAGTAAATCATTGCCCATATCAATCACAAATATGCACATGCACTCTCCAGTCATAGAGTAAGATCTTCTCAAAGTCTGGAGCCCTGAAATGCACCTGTTCAATATAGTCAAGAGAAAGGAAATAATTTTAGTTAAAAGAAACCTTCTGTCCACTCTACACCCGTGCCTGATTTACACTGCACTGGTTATGAAGTGAACAGAATTAAATTTCAAATGAAAATCACAGTCTTTTGCTTTTTTTCAGTGCAATTATATGCTTATCAAACACAATGTTGAAAAAGGAAAATTCTTGGAGTAATTTAAGAGAGGTTGTTATATTGCAACAATGAGTGTGAAAAAAATGAAGGAAAGGACTTGGGGAAAGAAGGTTTCCTTCAATGCTAATGACTGCAGTCTTGTTTTATTTCCATAATGCTGTTCTTGAACTGTACAAGCACTTGACCTGAAGCCTATGACCATGAAATCCCTCATCTTCCTTACTGAGTTTGAACACAAAATTGTAGTTGTTCATTTTTTCTTAAGTTTAAGTAGTCAGCTTTGAAAATATGAAGAAGAGATGGTGTAGAGGAGAGTTATGCAGCACTTTTAGGGTTCCAAAATGTTTTACAAGCACATGAAAATTATTACACTACCACAAATATGCAGCCACATCTTGGAGGAAGCAAAGCAATTAGTTAATAGCACACTGCACCTCAATACATTTGCTTAGGTCATGAAAAACAGTTGAAGTAAAATAAGAAACTATGAAGAGATGGAATATAATTTTCACTGAAAACTGCTCAGGAAATTTGTTAACCTTGCTAGTCCTGTAGGCAGTGAATCAGCACTTGAGCAGCAGCACTGTTAGGATGTGTGATAAGAAGCTGGTTTCCCCAGGCATGAAGGAGCAGAGCAGCCCAGTGCTGGGGGGGTGAATCCCAATCACCCAGTCAGGGACATGAGTTCCTGACCCGGCCCCCCAAGGGCTGGGGGTGACACCCACCGCTGTGGGTCAGCAGGAGACCCAGTCCCGAGATCACCTACATACTGAGATGTCACTGCCAAGGGGTATGGGATCAGTATTTGAGTGGCTGTGGGGCTCAGGGGCTCCTGTGCCCTGGTGCAAGCAACTGGGGAGTCCTGGGATCCAGGGGAAGCTACCAGACAGACTTCACTTCTAAGCTAGATACCAGAGCAATCCATATTGTATATACATAAATATATATACATATTTCCTACTAATGAACCTTTATCATGGTCAGCCTGAGAGGGGAACAGGATGAGGCCATTGGTGCGATTTGTATGAGTGCTGAGTGTGTCTGTCTGTGTTGATCTGTGTGGCTGGCTGTGTCTGCGTACATACGTGTTGTGTGTGTCTGCTGGGGGTACATGCTCAGCCTCGCTACTGGCTGGACCTGGGGTATGGAGCTGGGGCAGCTGTGGCTCTGTCAGACAGCTGCGTGCAGCAATCCTTACAAGGCCAAAACCCAAACCAACACTGAAGGATATTGAGCATGTGCCCTAAGCTTTATTTAGAAAAATACCCAAATGATTTTTGGCCAGATAGAAAGTAAACTGTACTCTTTAGTGTGTGGCTAACACACAATCAACATCCTTTTCTTTATTCTTAATGCTGTTTCTAATCTGTGGTCCTATTCTCATACACTCTACTTACACACCTAAGAGGGGAGAAAATTAAAATGTGGTGAAATCTGCAACACAAATGTCCTAAAAATGGAAACGAAGTCTCCCCCCAGGGCAGTCTGTAGCAGGGCACAACTTTTTAAATTTTATTTTTGTAAATGCACCCACCCACCCACACAAAAAATATGTATACACATACACACACTCAAATATACATATGCATATGTATACATACACATATATGTATCTATATATAAAAGAAGGTAAGTAAGAAGGAAGAGGCAATGCCATTAGGCTGGTAACTGACTCCATGTCCTCACCAAGGACAGGGAGTTTTCAGGTTTTGGATCAAGGGCAGACTGTTACAGGAAAGCAAGCCCACCACTGAGAGCAAAACAAAGAAAACCAGCATAAACTATATTCTATTTTCAGTTGCTTAGTGCAGTTTTATTTTTCAGTCTGAAAAGGTCTCCACTGTGTCAGGCCAGATCACCTCCCAGCATGATGTGACCTTCCTTCAGGCTGGTCACTCAAGTGAAGTCAAAAAGTTTCTAGGGCACTTCATTTTAACTGTAGCAGTTTGAGGCTATTTTAGACACACATTAGCAACTTTCTCTGGTACGGGTTTCATAAGCATTTCCCATCATGTTGTTCTCTTGAGTTCACTGTAAGTCAAAGTTGCATATGTAAGGACAATCATACATACTCATCTGTGAATCACAGCAAATCAGTAAAAAGAGAAAAGCTAATGTAAAGGACTAGTATGTGAGCTCCCAGCTATTATTTCAATGAAATAAAGTCCTAGTTTTGCTTTCCTCCCTCAGCTACATACAGTTTGTTCAGCTTCATTTATCCATTCAAATTTCAGTTGCATGGAAATGGTTAAAGCAGCACCTAGCACTCAGCAAGGCTTGAATCAGTTACTGAAGTTAAGGTTGAATTTTGCTTGGTTTCCCACTGAACTAGGGACATAAGAGGGACCCTGATCCACTTTTAGTTAGGACCAACTGCCATCACTGGAAATCACGGCCCACAACATCTAATGAAACATGTAGGAGAGACAATGCGCACATGGCCAGGTACATCTCATTGCATGCCTACTCATCCATGCTCTGAGCCAGCCCAGTTCTAGCTCTCCAACTGGAGAAAGTTGCTTCTTGGGAACTTCATTTTCAATGTAACATTAATATGAACAAGTAATGTCCATCCTTTCCACACATGCATTTGCTCAGCTACAAGTGGAGTTTATCTTAGATGTTTAATGTCTGTAAATTGTGAGAGGGACAGGGACTTCTCAAAAACTGAGCACATCCATGTAATCTTTTCTGTCCCTGAAGATGAAAGGTTTTCTTCCTGGCAGTCTAACCAGGAGGACAAACACTGAGATTTGAAACAAACAGTAATGATATACCTAATACCTTTGAAAAGAATAATGCCCAATGTTTTTTAAGGCAGCCTTGTTTTCCTCAGTCAGAAGGAATTCAAATAAACTGAGCACTATTTAAAAACAAACAAAGGAGTTATGTCTAAACTAGAGCACAGGGAAGAAATGAGGCATGTCATTTCCATTAAGCTATGCTCAGCATACACAAACAAGGAGGGAACTTAGGACATTTTTAAAAGACCTTCTCCAAAATGCCTTTATTGGTATATGCTGTACACACTTACGTATAATTTCATTTACTTTCTCTCTTGTCCTTACATGAAATACTCCAATTTACTTTAACCCCATCTTCTAAATGAGAACAAGTCTGAATAATAAGAACCTGCAATCCCCTGTAAAAGAGTCATTTAATAGTCATATAAAAGATGATAATCACCTAATAGGTAAAAATCCCACTTGCAAGACAACTGACTTTCTCAAATGCAACTTGCACTTATCTAAAAGGTCTATTATGATTTCATTTTAAAATCTCTTCATCTCCCTACTACCCTTCCTTCCTATGATACCTATAAATATACTACAACATAGTCTTTATGGATAGCTACTGAAATTATCAAGAACACAAACAATGTCAACAACTGTTTACCTGCACAAAAGAAGGAATTTTACCTTCAGTTACAGTCTCCAATTAAAGTTAGCACTTAAAGAGGACAATTTGGTATATCTGATCATTCCACTTTTCAATGCTAAAGTGTACCCTTAAAGTGTCTATGAAAAGTTTCTGATCTTTAAGGTGAGATTCTCTGAGTAATTTCTTTAAAAGTGACAGAAGAACTGAATCTGATTTCTTTAGAAAACATAAATGCATTCTGCATGAATGTTCAAAAAGTTTATTTTTCTTCTATTGTTTGCTAAAAATAAAACAGAATCTTTTTTTCCTAAACCCTCACTCCTGTTCTTAAATAAGCTCTGGCTAAAATATCAGAAGAAAAGGGTTTGATGAGACTCTCTAAAAGACATCAGGAACTCAGCTCTCAATTCACAGCCACTGAACTTACCAACACAGTTGGGCAATCCTAGTTCTACAATAAATACCCGAAGAACTGTGCTGAAAGGTGCTAAATTGTATTACTATTGAAGTAACATTAAACAACAGATTTGCCACAAAGTTTTCTTTTCATTCACTGAACAAGTTAAATCCCTTCTTTCAGAGGAAGCCTCCTGCACACAGCCCTCAGAGCATCCCAGTGACAGTGGAAGGAGCAAAGTCCAACAGACTTGGGCATTACCATGACTCACCATAATTAGTCTTCATCATGAAAACAAGCAAGCAAGCATTGATGATGATTCTCCATGATGATGCAAAGAGATTTTCTTCCCCCCCACCCCTTCTCACCCCCAAGAACTAGGTGGTGTTACTGGTTTTGGAGGATAACACTAGGCAAGCTTCCCCCTTCCCCACCACCTGGCCATTGCTCAGACAGAAAATCCTCATTTCAAGTACTCTTGGCAGGCTACACTTTCCTTTCACAGCTCCGCCCCAGCTGGATGCTAGGCTTTCTCTTTCTCCCAACCCTAACATTTCTGTGCTAATGTAATAGATCCTCCGCCACCTTTCCAAACATTAGTAAGCAAAATAATATTTTATGAGGCAACCTCTAAGTTTTTGAAACTAGAACTAATCAGTATCCAGTAGGGCAAATTAAGAGGAAGATACATCCTGAACCACTATGTGTTTGAACAGAACACAAAGCCAAAAGTCTTTTATAAATCCATATCCTGTACCATAGTGACGCTTAAGAGAGAGCTTTGGGGCTGCTAAATGGACTGGCTAGTTTTCCAAATCTTTCAGTATATTTTGGAACAGAGAAAGTCTTGTCCAGTTCAGCCCACTATCAAAAAGTGATTCAAACTATTTCTCTGGCATTCATAAGTTTTTGACTAGTTCCGAGTCATAGCCCATTAAGTACCAAATTATTCTAAGACTTTCTACTGCTTCAGCTCTTGGAATTTTTAATTTGCACAAAACAAGGAGAAATGGGTGCATATGTGTACGTGCAGAGGGATACACATAGGAAAATGAAATATTTACTGCCTTTTTCTTCCCAAATCCCACTGTTTAATTTAGAACTCTAGCTGCTCTATCTCAATTTAATCTCATTTTTATTGAGAATTAGTATGTATTAATTATCAAACATGTACTAGTATAAATATTATTAATGATAAACAGAAAAACCCTGCATATATATATATATCTTCATTTAAGATT